>JBAIZL010000004.1:116517231-116532231 GCA_036971475.1 Prosapia bicincta | reverse complement strand
AGGATATATCATTTGTTTTTTGTTAAAGAGGTATAGTCAAAAGATAGGTACCTTGATACCATTCTCCGTGACACCATTCTTTTTTTCATATTTTTTTTTCTTACACTTGTACGTATAACACACTGCTGAATATTCATAAAGACAGCATGCGCTATACAAAAGCGTGAATAGCCTACTAATACCCGATATTCAGTCGTTATTGTCCGGTCCATATATAATTACTCTACAAGAGTTTGCTGATATTTATATTAAAGAATCCTCTATATTTCGTCAAGTGGTCTAGCAATCCTATGAATGCTGTTACTGATCAAAACGCAATTAGATAATCTTGAAATTAAAGAATTATTTTGAAGGAAAACAAAATTTTATAATGATGCAAACATTTTTTGTATATAAGCATGATGGCTATGTAGCTCCGCACTGCTTTTTCTTCCTCTTGTTGAGACACGCATGACAGGATATTATATTGTTGTTTTCTTGTGTTCATTTTGCTTTTGCCCTATAATGTCTTAGGCTCGTCAAATATACGACTCAAATATTGTTAACTTGAGTACAAAGTAGGTATAGAAATCCACTTAAAACTACATCATTGTGAAAGGATTTACAAGTAATAACATAGATCATCAAATAATAAATACTCAAAAACCTCCGAACAACAACACTTTTTTATTTCACACTTATGCGCATTTCAGTTATCAAGTAACCATCCTCAGAGGAAAAACATACAAAGAGTTTTTGTAGGTTATCCCTCTGAGGATGGTTACTAAGTAACTGAAATATACATAAGGATAAAATATAAAAGTGTTGTTGTTGGGAGGTTTATGAGTATTTATTATTTGTATTCAACCACAGTCTATTCCTAATTAAAAGTAGATCATTAAAAATGTCATTGTCCAAACTTTTCACTAGATTTAGGAAAATACACTAGATTCAGACAGCTTTCAATAAATATCTTATAAGACTATTACCCTCAAAAGCATCCATTTCATAAGAGTTTAAAATAAATTATTATAATTATTAGATATATATGGTAGATGAAAGTAATAAACTATATGTCTAAAATAACAATATATTGTAAATACAGAATAGGATCTATTGTTGATTTATTAGATTGCAATCTGCCTGATAAAAAATTCCCCTTGCTCAATAAGAACCAGGCAGCGCTGTGACACGCCTGTTAGCGAACTGCTCAAGTAACGAAACTACAGCGAGCACTACATAACCGAATTACTTTCGTTAACGACCCGTAGCAAACATACTGCATGCAAGGGTATGTAGTTTGGTGTTTGATCCCACTACACACACATCGTAATGGTTAGATGACTGAGCAAACTTTAGTATTCCATCTAAGTGAGTTAACAAATGTTATTAATTCATCTATTATTTCTAGTAATAAGCGCTATAATCAAATCAAGTCTATCTAATTACAAATTGTAACTATCGATTTTCGCTATGGAAAAATATATTTTTATGAAGAGCTCTTTTAGACTGCGTAAGTCGGTGACCATTTTAAGGTTAAAATATTGTGAGTAACTTTTATAGGTGTTTAGTACGGACGAATCTTATTCATTGTTTGTTTTATTATTTGTTACCTTCACGCTTATACCATACCTATACGTGGGTATTTAATTATAGAAATATAGAAATTACTCCAAGAATTCTCTGGTTTATCAAAAATCAAATTTAGATTTTATGTTCCAAAATTATCATTATAAATAAACCTTGGTGTAAATAAAATACAGAATAAATGAAATTTCCTTATAGTGTTTAAATTAATGGGACCAATTTCACACACACACACATACATACATACATACATATATATCGCAATATGTATTCTTGTGTATTAATAAAGAACTAAGTCAAATTACAAATACAAGTATTATAATTGAATTTACAATTCAAAGCAAAGAATATATAATTGAATATTTCTGATGATGTTGGTACTGTTAGCCAACGAAAAGCTTTGAATTGTAAATTCAATTATAATTCTTGTATTTGTATTTTGACTTAGTTCTTTATATATAGGCCTATATGGTCATGATCTGACGAGGTCTGTCCATATTGATTTAGAATATGTTTGCAATTCTTGGACGTCCGTAGTTACTTTTCATGGACATCATTGAAGTCCACATCAATTTAGCGATAATAAATTATTACAAACATGACCAATTTCTATATCATAAAAAGTTCGTGAAGTAAATAAAACAATCGTTTAAAAAACAATTTTGTTCAGTTTTCCTTCAATGTTTTTTGTATTGAATGTTTTTTACAAATAAATTATTTATTTAACGTATTACTGTTTACCGATTTAAGAAAATAATTGTATTATATAATAAAAAATCGAATAAAATTATAGCAACAAATAAAGTAATAGTTATAAGATATTATGCTCTTTTGTTTTCATTATTTCATTTCCAGAGAAATACCTTTCCAGAGAAATGCCTTTCCAGAGATATACCTTTCCAGAGAAATGCCTTTCCAGAGATATACTTTCCAGAGAAATAATGCAGAACGCACGATCTTATGAAACAACATTCATTAACTGCAAAGGGGAGAATACATCTCTTACTCTATGGTTACCAAATAAAAGCTGTTGCTACAAAAAACAACAAATTGTAAAAATAAACAAACATTCTGCGGCGTATATAAACATTTACCGTACAATTATCAAGCCTCCAAACAGAACTCAATTACGCGAGTTAATTATGCACAACTCCCAACTAATTAGAGTCATCCAGTCATCGGGGGGGGACGAAATAATGTCAAAATGTAAATGTAAACATAAAATCATCTCGTCGTGTATTTATTAATTGCAGGCCTGGAGTGTCTACAGGGCGATTTGCTGACCCTGCATTCAGCACTTGACCGCGAGTACGTTCAACAATATTTGCCGACACATCAAAACGATATGGTAAACATCCTCTGTACAAACAAGCGGCTCCATTTTAGTCTGTTTACCTGCGATAGTGAGGGAAAACGTGATCACGGAAATCGAGCACCAAGTTGGCTGCTGTACTCGCATTTATATAACTTGATGCTTTTAAAAGAATTTAAATGATAGGACTAAAAATAGAATTAATTAAATAATACCAATAAATTAAAATTTACGTATACAAACAACCTTTTACAGCTTTAATACGACCCTGATGGGAATGAAACTAAAGCATTATCATAGTATTGATAATAATTTATCACTCATATAAATAATCAGTAATAGAAAGACTGACAAATGTATAAACATCTATAAAAATTACCGAAAAACAAGGTACATTATTAACATATTGATTTTTGTTTTACTTTACTAAAACCTATATTGCAGTGACTTTATGGATGGATAATTTGTTGGTGCAAATTACCTTGTCCCAGAAAGCAAGTGCTCCACTTCACCATTACACTTCATACACTATGACGTCTTACTTATTATATAACTCATAACCAAAACCAATTAAATATACCTATTTTCGGTTATTATTTATTATTAAAATTCACTACTAAATATAAAAGACTATAGATATCGACGAAATCATAACTTGTTAAACTATCTTCTAAATTATTGTATTTTTGTAACACAAATTATCAACTAATTCTACGAATCAAATTATCTAAACTCATATCGTGTATGATTGTAATATACAGATGTTATTGATAGGCTCTGTCTGAGTAAACATATTGGAAACAAACTCAATACCACGAAAATAAAACAAAATAACTAATAATACAAGTTACCTAAATTTAACTCTAATGTACATTTCGATCATGTCACATCATCAGAAGGTCTTATTATAAAATTACAATCTAAAACACATGATTATGACATAGTCATCGAAATGTACATAAGGGGTTTTTCTTAGGTAACTTTTATTATTACTTATGTTTTTATTATTTTTGTGCTATTGGGGTTGATTCCTATATTTGTATTCTAATACACTGTACCACTGTGCTCTTGATATTGTATATCCTTATGTGAGTAAAATTGAAATTAAAAAAAAAAAACATTTGGATGTAAGCGTGAAATAGGTAGTAAAATAGCAACCTGTAACACATAAAAATGGGTTGTGTTTGAAATAGAAGAGAAACCAACTGTTTTAAAGCAAGATTCTAATTGGAAAAGATTAACTAAGAAACATACAACGTGGTGGCAAACTGTAAGACTTTAAAGATACCATACACACAAATATCTAGGAATTGATATTAAGGGAATGGAGGTACCTCCTGGATAGATATTATAAGAAATCAAAATAACAGAATATGAGTATCCAACCAGAAGCAGTAAAAATATTTGTCTATGCATTTTCTAAATCGCCCTTCTCGGTGGCTCCCTTGACCTTGTCGTGTCCAAGTTCCCTCCCCGATCTGAAGTTCTTCATTGGTACACCGGCATCAATAAACACAGAAACGAGAATTTGTAACCACTTAGTAAGCCTTCTTTTAAAATACACCTAAAAATATTCCCTAAAAGAAACCGTAGCCCTAAATTAATATAAGCTCGTGGGTGTCTTTGATTCAATCCCCTGTTATACACATGCTTACAAAATAAGGCATGGTCTGTAAAACTTATGGATATTTATATCTGAATTTTATTTTTGATACAACAGTAAAATCTTAGCGTATAACATCTAATCGTTTCATTTGTAGTTTATATTTTGATTTTCTGAAGTTAAGAAATACATTCGTAAATGTAAAAATATATAATTTTAGCGGCAAAAATAACTAATCTTAATAATTCTTGGTCAATTCGTGATTGAATGAACATTTATATCATGACTATGTCTAAAAGAATACACAAGTGTACGCGTATATAAAAGCCTCAATCACAGATATAAACGGGACTGCCTTAAAAATGTAACATCTATGTCCACTTGTAGCTACCCATGCCACTTCCATTTGTGTAATCCAGTTGTATACAACTAAATTGACAACATAAATATACCTATAGAAGATGGCAAGACGAGTGGTTCAACTCACATATAAATAGGCTATTACCCCCTTCTCCGCCTCGTACCCGCAATCAGGACTTTATCGATCTGCAGTCGGAAATTTTTGCGCCCCCCACCTTCCTCCGCCTTGATTGTGCTGACGGGAAATACTCATAAAATTGGAAATAGGTTGCGGCGAGCATTTCAAACAGTTTCAAAGGTTGTTTCGGTCGAACTTGGCGCTGTGTTTGTTTGCATGGTCGCGCGCCCAATACTTTTACTACTTGATAGTGAGCCATCACAAAAATTCTAAAATTATTTTTTTTCAATTAAAAACAAATATTCATATTTTTACGGTAGTAAAAGTATTTTAATTTTAACATTTTCCAATCCAATTGGTTTAAACTACTTCCAGTTTATTACTTCATAGTTTTGAAACAAAATATAAAAGCTAACATTATTTAACGCTTGCGTTCAGCCCTTTTATTCTGTATCCCGTAAAATACATAACTATGATGAATATCATCTGATTTTCTAAATGACATCACCTGTTAAGTTATTAACCTTTTCTTACTATCCATAAGTTTTCAGAACTCTGTAGTGATTGTTTAACTTGAGTGTCATCTGTACAAGTTGTCTCTAGTCCGCACTCAATGGACCGATTTACCTTCGCTAGTTCTGACTACATTCAAATCTAAAATATTAAAATAAAATTACAAAGATCAACATTTTTTAAAGTGAGCGAAACTATTGACGTGGGGCGGTACTAAACCGGGCCAACAAGGACAGGGTAGAAACAAGTAATACACAAGCCTCTTATACGTGAATGATTAGTAAGCAAACAGTACTGATAAGAAATCAAATTGCCAGAAACATTTCATTGGTAGAATGACAAATTATCAGTAATTTTTTTAATTTTTTGCTATAATTATCTTGCTATTATTATGTTTATAAGTGTAGTTGATTTAAACTATAATATCGCAATTATAAAACAATTTAAGAAACAAAATAAAACCTATTAGAACATGAAAATCTCAAACTTAACTAGGCCAATGCAACTAGTCTTTCAACCGTATCTAATTAAAAATAAACTCTATTATACACTTGAAACCTGTGACCTTATTTACTGGAAAAGTTTCATAATGTAATGACTGGCTAATTAATTATATTAGAGGTTCTATTTAATATAGGAGATAACTTCATTACTTTAAACTTTAGAAAAAATAATTTTACTAAATAGCTACACTTAATTTATTAGCATAACGAAACTTACATTGTAACTTACAAAATATATATACTATTTCATATATGCCGGTCAGTAATTTGAAAAATATATGGTTTTACTCAAATAATGATATAATGTAATTACTATTTTTATCAATCATTATGTATGTGTGTGTGTGTGTGTGTGTGTGTGTGTTTTTGGGTGTGTTGTAACGGTCTCAAATACCGTGACAAATAGGAAATAAATAATTTCCTGTTTTTAAGTAATAAAGTTGATTTTTAAATTAATCAAGTTTGGAGTTATAAGAATAATAAAGAGTGAAGAAGTAAATAAAACCATAAATAGAATAATTAAGCTAAATTAAAAAGTATTAGAGAATAAATTTGTAATAACTAGCTAAATTTGACCATCGGGAGTGAGGCGAAAATTTTCTAAGTGCTTAAAAAAGCTAACTTAAGAACAAAACCACGTAGAACTTTCATCGACATTTTAGAAGAACTAGAATAAGCCAGAATAAACATTAGTGAAAACAAAATTTGAAAAACTTAAAAAACCAAAAAGCTACAGCAGTTTTAATAAAATAGACATTTTCAGTGTTCCAAAAATGATAATCAAACTCGGATCAAATGGCAAGCTAAAACGGATTCGTTGCCCGACTTGCCTGTACAAGGAATAAATTCAAAGATAGCAAGTGTTGCAGGCGGGGTGAGATAGGGTAACTTCACCGCTATATATACTAGGTCTCTAAGACCTTAAAGTGGAGTCTGAAATAAATTTTTAATACGAGGTGCGCGGACCGCTATGCCGGATCGCGAATAAGACCGCCATCAGGCCAGATGGGACCGAACCTCAACGCTTCCGACGTCTAGGACTATCAAGGGACGAAGGCTCCAGACTCAGCCTCCAGGACGCGGGAATGGAGGAGAACCACCACCGACGAACCAGGGATGGCGACTTCCGATGTCCATGGACCAGGGAATCCAGACGAGGGACTCTAGGACCGGCAGGAACATCTTTGGCAAGTCATTTTCTCTATTCGATACCAATTACGTCAAATTTAGTCAGTTAATTTTATTAAATTCAAACAAATATTCAAGCTTAAACAATGGCTTCACTCTATATAAAAATTAAATAAATTTTATGCTTAATAAAATTAATTTGTGTGATCAGAATATTTCAAATGATAAATATTAAACTTACAAAGGGTTTTTGGCAATGAGCCATTTATTTTCAAGGAAATATGAATTTTTTGAATATTATAAATTTAAAAATTATGTGTCATAAATACGAATTTACCAATTTAATATAGAAGATAAATTTCTATTATGTCTAATTTGGGAAAAATTTTTATTTTTATGTAAATGTAATTGATATATATAGAAATTATAAGATTTTAAAATATGAAAGACAACAAGTTATTTGGTGAATTGATTTGGTCAATATAATTGTGTTTTATTTGAAAAGATAAATTTTCTTTTTTATTTAAATAAATAAAAATTAAATATGTTATAAAAATCAACAGTATTTGCATTTCATCCTGGGTTGAATAATCAATAAAAACTTTTTAGCTTTTTCCAACTAATATGAAAATGATTATTAAATCAGTAAACAAGTTTAATTAAATTCCATTAATTGATAATAGTTAAAACCTAATGTTTTTAAAGAGTTTCTCGCAACTAACTTCATTTAGCTAGCCTAAAGATTAGTTGGTTTTTTGTATAAAAGTCCAGAGATTTATCTACTGGCAGATTGTGTTTAAAAGGACACAGGAGCCTTTTAAAATAGGTAAATTAAAAACGATCATATTTTGCACGTCCCCTTGCTGTCTCTGCAGATCATCATCAGGTGATAAGACTCTGTGAATATTTTGTGTATTATTTTACATGTGTTTCTTTCCAGCTGACTATTGAAATGACAGGTGTGACTATATCTAGACCCTACATAATTGATAAACCAATTTTGGGGAGATTATACTTATTTTAAAATAGTAGTCAGCGGGAATAGGCTTGTTTTGGGCATGGCCCTATGAGCGGGAAATATACACGTAACTCAGGGATTTTAGCACGGTTTAACAAGCGGGGTGATTGGTAGATGTTTGTTTTGTTTATAAATAAGTTTTTTAAACAACAAAATTTTGGTATTCTGCGTGCTGTGAAGTGAAGGGAAGGACGTTGCAGTGTGAAGAAGCGGTCAAGTAAGTCAATACGTGGCATGCCTCCTGACAATTTACTTCCCGCAAGATCCAATACCATCTTAATGTGTTGAAGTACGGGAAACATTTCTACTGTCCGTTGTTGAGGATGTTCTCTTGGGCGAGACATGAGTAAGAGAATTTGCAATGAATCGATTCCACAATTAATTACCTAGTGTTAATATTGTACAATAGACATTGCAGGCAATGCGTTCTTTTGTAATATAAATAAAGAAAAACCTTTCAACAAAAACAGTTTTAATCGCAATTTATATTTCAAATCCAAAGCAATCATCTATAGAGAAAATTATTTTTAGAAAATTTAAAAGTTTTTATAAAATAATACAAATAATTTAGAAGATTTTTGTTTCCTCTTAAGATGATTTCTTTTTTTAAATGTTTATAAAAGTTTAAATTAGAATGTTTATTTGTAGTAAAGAAGTTTTATTTATTCGTGTTAAAAAACACTTCACATTTGCTTCAGGTCGTCAAGCTATTCTGTTCCTGTTGATATAAACGGCCTTAATTCTTTAAAGAGTTATGATTTGCAATGTCTGTGTACTTGTGCGTGTACGTATGCATGTGTAGGCGCTCGCTCGTGTGTGTGTGTGTATTCAAAGTAGTCTAATGTTTCTTAATATGATTTCCTTATTAATTGTTAATATATAGTTGTTATAAATTTAAAATGCATACTTATCTATCGCAAAATCTAAGGTATTAAATGCGGCTGTAAAAGTTCATTAAAGAATAATACCGTTGAACTTTGTGTATCAGGAAACAAACAGTTCGGTTTACAGATAAAATAATTAATTAATAATGAATAATCCTAATCAAAGTAATCAAAAGGCAGAGAATTTTACTGAACTGTCGGCATTTTAATTCCTTAACCTTGTGCATGTTCTTTTGATGAAGTCCCAATGGCAAGCCACAATATTGCAAAGTCAAGTATAATATAAAGCTACGGTAAGCTAGAGAATATATCCAGTTTTTAAAACGGTAATTTTAACAAATTCTTCTAAATAAATCCAAATAAAATCTTTCCATATAAAACCTATATATATATATATATATGTTATACATAATGCACATATGTTAATTTTAATTGTTTAATATTCCTGATGATCTTGGTACTGTTAGCCAACGAAAAGCTTTTGTAAATTCAATTATAATTCTTGTATTTTTCTTTTGACTTAGTTCTTTATTAATTCACAAGAATACATATTGCGATATATATATATGCTGATACGTATTCCTTCACGGATGGAAAAATATGATGAATAGTTATAATCTGGAGTACATCCGTTCATTCTGAAGTGCATAAAATCGCAGTTCCGGCGTTTCGCTAGAATCTCATCTAGCATTGACGAGGTGAACCCAACAACAGTTGAAGAGCGAGCCAATGAAATTTATAAAGCCTTCTATAAATAACACGGTTCATTGGGGAACTCCAAACACGCGTCAAGCTTTATGGCTTTGCTTTCATGATAAATAAAACCTTTACACAAAAGTAAACGTAAAACTGCCACGGAAATGAGGATGTTTTGATATAAAAGAAACCTGCCACTAATCTGAGAGAAGCAATTTGAAACGCCGTTACCATGGTAACGTCCCCATCCCCACTACAATACAAAAACCGACAGATCTCTACAAATTCCAAGAAGTGGGATATTGATGTAAAACTCGCTAATGTTACTGTATACGGTAGCGAAAGCCAAATGTTACGGTTTTACATTACATTTACCTTACCTTTTTAACGAGCATTAACTGAAGGCAGTAGTTAACAAAGGATACAAATATAACATCTACTGTCAATAGAAATAAAGCACCAGATCATTTTATAATTAACTTATGCACTGCCATATTAATACATTGGCTTTTCATACCCTTAATAAATTATTTTATTTATCTATAATTTAATTTCTTTTCTACAAAATAGTTGACAATTAAATTTAACAGAATCAATTACTCTTTACCATTACTTCCAAGAACAAATAATAACAAACATATTTTCAGATAATTGTTGTTTATTTCATGCAAAATAAAACTATATTTGACTTTTTTACCTAATTTATTGCGTCGGATATTCTATTATATAAAATATGCAAAATAAAAAAAATACTATACACATTATTATACAAAGTATTCCAAATATATCTCTATTACCATTGAATATATATATATATATATATATATATATATATATATATATATATATACATATATATATATATATATATATATATATATATATATATATATATATGTATAATATTAAAATGAGTTATAAAATCCTCTGGTAGACAATTAAAGCAGGGGATCATTGCATGTCCAACACACAATGAGTGGTTGTATTAAAATGATACATTGATGAAAAGGTTCGAGCATACAATTTTATAATAATGATAAACTATAAATATAAATATTCTAACGTAATCCATCATAACCTAACCTAACCTATCATTGGAATTTTAATTTCTTTATACAAAATAAAAAACAAGTTCTTAAAAAACCACCAAGAAATCTACAAATAAACTAAGCAAAATTTTATATACGAATAAACTTATATGAACGCACATTATGGTAGCATTATTATATTAAAAAATAATATCCAATATAATAAGATATTTCTTCCCATATAGTTTATTAACAATATTTTTAAAAACATTAAAAGACATATAAAAACTTTAGATTTAATTTTAATGCATATATATATATATATATATATATATATATATATATATATATATATATATATATATACATATATATATATATATAATATATATATATATATATATATATATATATATATATATATATATATATATACATATATATATATATAATATATATATATATATATATATATATATATATATATATATATATATATATATGTATGTATGTATGTATGTATAATTGAATTATGAAGGTAACACACACACACACACACACACACACACACACACACACACACACGCACGCACGCACGCACGCGCACACACACACGCACACACACACACACACGCACGCACACACTCACAACACACGCACAAACACACACACACACACACACACACACCCAAACACACACACACATACAAACACACACACATACAGGTATATATTTAGTTATTTATTTATTTATTTAAACAGACACATATATGTCTAAGAGTGTCTCTGATACTACAGTTAGAATTATATTTATGTATTATTGAGCCCACTGTTTGTTTCGAATAATAGAACCTATATAGCCTATTATAACAGAAACTATAACCTGCTAGAGTTATTAATCTGTATAACGTTTTGTAACAATAACATCTATATGATCTACCTTAAACATAGAAACTGAAATATTATAATAAATAAAATCACATGTAAATCTGAAAAGTCAAAAACAGTTTAAATATTAAACGAATACTATAAATAGTTTGTTAAGTATACATTATTTTCTCTAAAGGCTTATGCATACAACATAGATAAATGAAACTATTGAATGGATGGGTGGGGCTGCACGTGTTATAACGTTCTGTGCCTTGCCATCGACATAAGTCTGTAACATGTGCATAGTGCGATTGAATGCAATTTAAATGCAGTCGTTGCCATGGTAACGTATTCAACAGTATGTAAGCACTTCTCCCCCTCTCATACTTTGTAATTACTACAATTTGTAAAAGTAATGTCGTGCCGTTCTACTTACCGGAACTTACAAAATAATCTCTATATAAATGTATTAGATTGTATAACATTTGTCTTGTGAATGCTCTGGAATGTGTTTTTCTGAACTGTTTATTTTAAAGAATTTGAAATTACCATTCTCGATTGTTTTTTAAAATAGAGGTTTATTTTATTGTTAATTATATAAGGGAATTTTATATAAGGTTAATGTAATAGAAGACAAATTAAATAAAGACAAATAGAGTTTAACTTTACCTAGTATTAGGTTTAATATTTCTTGTCTATCTATTTGTTTTAGAATAAAATGTATAAATTCAAATATCACCCTGTTAAAAGTTGTAATAGCTGTAAAACGCTTAAATTATTTCAGTAGGCTAACGGGTGTGAAATTAATTAAGCTAATAAATGATAAACACCAAACACACACACACACATATATATATATATAATTTATTTATATATATTTAATATTTATTTAATATATTTATTAGACTGTCGACCTTTATATAATTGGTTAACACGTTCAGGGGTAAAACAATGTTCTTGAGTTGTGCTTATGTTGAGTAAACATAATATCAAATTCCTGATAATTACTATAATTAAATTATTCAAAGACAATGAAAACAAATTCAAAGTAAGAACAAATAGTGAAAAGGACTTTGACCTTTCATTAAACTGTAATAACTCTCAGTTGTAAGTTAAAAGGTACGAACGTAAATTGTATTTAGAACACTTAAGATAGTAAACTCTCTTGGCCCTCTCTTGGTTGCCCCTAAGAACATTTTAAAGGCTTTACAAAGACACAACTTTATGATCGCAAATTTCTAATGTTTCAAATTTGCCACAGAATTTTATGAAAATTTCATAAAATTTCATTGCTAATTTCTATGTGGAAAAGATTTCAAATATGTAACGTACGACCTGAAGACTCGTGTACAGCCAGAAATTTAAAGGATACCTACGGCAGAGCGGTATGGAGTTATAGAAGGGGGAGTTATAGTTGTACTAGGCTGAGACATCCCTAGACATTATGAGAAGGGGACAGTTAAGGATAAAGTAGGTAGGTTCGTTTAGGTAAATTAGAACAACTCTCTTTCTAAGAGAACTTTAGAAATATATACAAAAGCGATTTACTATTCTATAACTTTACATCGTGTAGCTGATGTTGGGCTAATAGTTCGTGTGCTATAAATGAATATCAAAGACCGGAAAAATTCGAAAATATCATTTCTTTAAGAAAGTATTTGGGGTTGAGAATAAAGTAAGATTGGAGATAGAATTACGATAAAATTAATGAAAGGATATTTAAATTAATTGGATTACAGTCAAAAAGTAAAGTAGACATAACGAAAAACTCTACAAGTCTTATATATTTTTAGGAGAAGTGTTTCTCCAACCTACACACATTAGGGATAATAAAGTACTTGAATAATAAGAAAACAGTAATAAAAAAGTAACAACCAATACAAATAAATTCTCAACTAGTAGAGAAATATAAATGTAAAATAGTTCTTTACAACCTTTTCTACTGCAACTGATATATCTTGTAAGAATGTCTGGTCAACATAACGTCACGTAATAACAATGACATAGAACTACAAGCAATACTAGTTAATTTATTACTCCAGTCGAAGTTTGGGTTAATTACAGATTAACCATGGCTATTTTCAAGACTGGACAATACTGCAATTACGAAGGCGAAGTATTAACATAAAAATCATTAGAAAATGTTGTTTGATTCAGTTACATTTACTTTGTTTTATCATATTTTTTTTTTAAATAACGGTAAAAAAACGATTGAAACATTGACAGGAAGCAGTCATTGAACTATTGCCTCCTGTTGCTATTATATTGTTATTATTACTGAACAGGCAGTAGAAGTATTTATTTATAACAAAATATTTTAATTAAAGGTTTTTATTAACTTTTTCAGGAAATATTTCCCTAATGGTGAAATTGTAAATAAGTTAGAGGTTGTGATGTTGTTTATTTAAAACATTATAATTTTAATTAAGAAGAGTTTCTATAATTAAATGAACATAAATTAGAAGCCTAAATAAGAAAAGATATACTTCTGTAGCGAACTACGCAACAATGTGACAAGTTAGAGGCATAAATCAGCGAACTACAAAATAACAATAGCAAATATACACGTATTGTACGACCTTCAGTTGATAGCTAGCGTCTCCAGAGTAATATTCTGCTACTTTTCTACGGCTTCCATTCTCTCCTGGTTAGCTGCGTACAAGTTTCACAACTGGTGTTTCTTTATTTCTCTGTTAAGCTCTCTTACTGGTTGCTTTAAACCTCGCCACAATATCGCTTACAGGTTTGAATGACAAAACTAAAACAATTCTTTTCAATTTACTAAAACCAAATCTGGTTTTCATATTAGTTAAAAGTTAAATAATAAATTTTTCTTGATTTTAAGTTACTTCCAGCCTTGAAAATAGAACATAACCAAAAACTATTATTTCATGAATTATAATTTGTTATTCCATTTGTCAATGAAGTATAAATGAAAGATTAATACGATATAGT
Organism: Prosapia bicincta; assembly: GCA_036971475.1. Classification (NCBI taxonomy): domain Eukaryota; kingdom Metazoa; phylum Arthropoda; class Insecta; order Hemiptera; family Cercopidae; genus Prosapia; species Prosapia bicincta. The sequence goes on along the minus strand of JBAIZL010000004.1, from coordinate 116,517,677 downwards.
AATATGAGTGACACACACACGCCACTCACACACCACACACACACACACACACACACACACACACACACACACACACACACACACACACACACACACACACACACACACACACACACACACACACACACACACACACACATACACACCACACACATACACACACACACACACACACACACACACACACACACACACACACCACACACATACACACACACACACACACACACACAAACACACACACACATACACGCCACTCACACACACACACACACACACACACACATATATATATATATATATATATATATATATATATATATATATATATATATATATCTACATATACACAATCAAATACACAGTAACACAAATACATACATACATACATATACATACACACACACACACACAGATATATATATATATATATATATATATATATA
>JBAIZL010000004.1:116317231-116512231 GCA_036971475.1 Prosapia bicincta | reverse complement strand
AAACCCTTAGATAAGATTATGATTTAATTACTATTTCTAAAATACCTTATTGTTATTTCTGCAATAATAAAACGAAGTTATGATTTAACCGCTATATCTATGATGATTTTATTGCTACTTTTGCAATAATAAATGAAGATTATGATTTAATTACAATTTATAAGATTTTATATTTTCAATTTTGCATCCATAAGGAGAGGTTATAATTTTGTTTTTATTTAGAAAATACCTATAATTTAGTTATTTTTATTTTTTCAATTATAAAATTTGGTTAAAATTTAAAACCTAAGATTTTTTTGCTATTTATTTTTGCAATAATGAAGTGAGGTTATAATTTAATTACTATTTCTCATATTTTTGTTGCTACAAAGGTCTTGACAATAGCGATAAGTTTAAACAGTAAATTATTGAAACGTGGACAGATTTTACAGTAAAATAGTTCAATTTTAATTCTTGTTCTAATGACGTTTACGTTAATAATTTCACGCTAAAACGTATTGTCTAAATTGAGCATTATATAGAACTAGGCAGTTGGTAGGTTTTGGTAGCATAACCTACAAAACTATACTCTAAAATTATCTAATTTAAATAATTATATATTTAACAACATAGGTTATTAAAATACAAGAATATTTATTAATTTATATTCAAAGGTTTTCGTTGGTAAACAGTACCAACATCATCAGGTGATGATGTTGGTACTGTTTACAACGAATAGCTTTGAATATAAATTAATAAATATTCTTGTATTTTAATAACCTATGTTGTTTCAGATTATTAAACAAGAAACCATATTATATATATATATATATATATATATATATATATATATATATATATATATATATATATATATATAAAATATTACTTCGTCTGTTAAAAAATTCTAATTTGGGAAAAACCTTCAATAATGTAAAGTTTTATGACGGTAAACATTACGTCACCATGACAACACTGAAAGTAATATTGGTGCTGGATACAACTTGTTTCACATACTATATGTGCAAACTCGTATTTCACTAATAATTATTTTGTTCTCCATTAAATAATTAAAATAGTTTAATTCAGGTAATAATAGGTAATCAGTTCGAGTTTTAACTGCAGACCTTGTTGTTTTAACTTGACAATGATTTTTGTTCCAAGTTAATAATAAAAGCCTTTCAATCTCGTGAATAAATCAAACGCGCTATGCATACTTTTACGATGATGTAAAACCATCATTTCACGTTGCCCAATTTCGGTCCCCTATTATTACTACGCTGTTACACCAAATGATTAAATTCGGTGTGGATTCATCACTTTAATATCAAAGCAGAGTTTAAAAAAATAATGATGCTGTATATATCCAGAGATTTGTTTTTAATATAGTTTGACATACATTCCGCATTAAAACTGTATCACAATATCGCTGAAGGCAGCGAGAACAGGACAATGTTATTTTAATAATAGCTAAATATCCTGTTATGTTCATATACGCTCTGGAAAAATCCTACCCAGTAGTATACGTTTATTAACTCTAGGCAAACAATATGCAGCAATTTAATTTTCGTATCAACTAAATCTTGTTGTAGGAACAGTAATGAAAAAACTCTAATGGTTGGATGGAGAAAGGGCTGAAGGGTTGATTTCATTATAATGTAATTGTGTGCAGGACAAAGACGTTCCTAGTTATTACGCTTTCGTTGCGAGCGAGGGGATTTTGTGAAGGACTAATATAATTACGGGTAGTGCAATTAATAGTGTCTGGTTAGACATTGCCTCGGCCCATTCCTCCACAGTGGCGAGATTTTACTAAAGCTTCTTTGTTACTCTAATCAGATATTATTTGCTGTTGTTTATTTACTGAGCAATTTGTGTGTATTGTAGAAGGGGATATTATTGTCGTAAATAATAATTATATCACGCCTTAATTACCCATTGTTATTTAGCTTTAGAGCAATCATAAACATGGCTGTTATGCTTGGTATTATTATTCTAAGAAAAATAGAACGTTATTGTTATTATATGTAGGATTAAGGTAGGAACATAAAGCCTCCTGATAGACAGGAAAATAGGGGGTACCAATCTATAAGATCACGTAACTGAATAAAACCCTACGTAGAAATCATAAAAAGGTGACTTCCATTACACCCTCCTGCATACAGAAGTATAAGGAAGTGTAGACTTCATGAGGTAGGATTAAGTTAGGAACATAAAGCCCCCTGATAGACAGGAAAATAGGGGGTACCAATCTATAAGATCACGTAACTGAATAAAACCCTACGTAGAAATCATAAAAAGGTGACTTCCGTTACAACCCCCTGCATACAGAAGTATAAGGAAGGGTAGACTTCATGAGGTAGGATTAAGTTAGGAACATAAAGCCCCCTGATAGACAGGAGAATAGGGGGTACCAATCTATAAGATCACGTAACTGAATAAAACCCTACGTAGAAATCATAAAAAGATCACTTCCGTTTCACCCTCCTGCATACAGAAGTATAAGGAAGGGTAGATTTCATGAGGTAGGATTAAGGTAGGAATTTAAAGCCCCCTGATAGACAGAAAAATAGGGGCTACCAATATGCACGATCAAGTAACTGAATAAAACCCTACGTAGAAATCATAAAAAGGTGACTTCCGTTACACCCTCCTGCATACAGAAGTATAAGGAAGGGTAGACTTCATGAGGTAGGATTAAGGTAGGAATTTAAAGCCCCCTGATAAACAGGAAAATAGGGGGTACCAATATGCCCGATCAAGTAACTGAATAAAACCCTACGTAGAAATCATAAAAAGGTGACTTCCGTTACACCCTCCTGCATACAGAAGTATAAGGAAGGGTAGATTTCATGAGGTAGGATTGAGGTAGGAATTTAAACCCCCCTGATAGACCGAAAAATAGGGGGTACCAATTTATAAGATCACGTAACTGAATAAAACCCTACGTTGAAATCATAAAAAGGTGACTTCCTTTACACCCTCCTGCATACAGAAGTATAAGGAAGGGTAGATTTCATGAGGTAGGATTAAGGTAGGAATTTAAAACCCCCTGATAGACATAAAAATACTGGTACCAATCTGCAGAATCAAGTACCTGAATAAAACCCTCCGTAGACATCATAAAAATGTGACTTCCGTTACACCCTCCTGCATACAGAAGTATAAGGAAGGGTAGATTTCATGAGGTAGGATTAAGGTAGGAATTTAAAACCCCCTGATAGACATAAAAATACTGGTACCAATCTGCAGAATCAAGTACCTGAATAAAACCCTCCGTAGACATCATAAAAATGTGACTTCCGTTACACCCTCCTGCATACAGAAGTATAAGGAAGGGTAGATTTCATGAGGTAGGATTAAGGTAGGAATTTAAAGCCCCCGGGATAGACAGAAAAATAGGGGGTACCAATCTATAAGATCACGTAACTGAATAAAACCCTACGTAGAAATCATAAGAAGGGGACTTCCCTTACACCCTCGTACAGAAGTATAAGAAAGGGTAGATTTTATTAGGTAAGATTAAAAGAAGACAAAACTAGTATTGGAAAAAAGGACATGAGTAGTATCGCTACCGGTAGATATGCTCTCACCCAGACTCAAACGTTAATAAAATTAAATACTCTTCACCTTCAATTACCTAGTAGTAGTAATCTGCTTAAGTTAGTAGAGCGCAGAAGTACTAAACTTTAATTTACTCTATATTTTGAAATCCCCAATTTAAAAAAAACCCTCAGATTTCCCCCACCCCCAAATATTTTGTCCTAGGTGGCCACCTAGGTTGACTAAATGGATGAACCGATTCTAAAATAGCCTCTACTACTCAAAAGCTTTACAATTCAGCAGGGATTAACCCTTCTATTCGAATACTACAGAAAGTGGTTGTTACTAACATCCAAGATGGCCGTGGATAGTTTGTCTACTCGTCTACTTTACAGAAACAACGTGGAATCTATTACTCAATACCGAGGCCTATTCCCAATACCCAACCTCACTTCCATTCCTACATATTCCTACCCATTCTTATCACGTGAAGAAAACCTAACAGGTGATCTAACGCCTAAAAGTATAAAATAATCCTTCTACTCTCAATGCTGTTTTGCTGTGTGTTTTCTATTATTCTCCTTTTATTATTTTGTCTGTACCGTGTTTAGATATTAAAGCGACGCTAAAGATATTTCATTCTCATAATCCGTTTCCTTAGGAGCGTACTTGGAGTTTTAAAGAGTTAAAACTAATAAAGACTGCACGGGTAAAGTAAAACGTATCTTGTAGACATTCACCAAGTCAATGTTGTCTCTTCTAAATCAACAGGGCATGAAATCACATTTAAAAGGAAAGCTGGAATAATGATCTTCTTTGAATGAACCTAATAAGTTTCCTTTTCATCTTCAAGAATAAAATCTTTAAACATAATTATTTATAAAAGTTTAAGTTTTATTTTAAGATATCGAATGTTATGTTAGCGACAGTTACAATACGTCACTAACCTGCTTACTAACAGCTGATTTCGTTGCCCTTACGCTAGATATAATAGTAATATGACTCTCACCTGTAACAAAACAAAACCCTGTTAGGTAACACAAATATTATTTTGTTTTAAAAGTTGCTTATTACAAAACATACTGCCTATATTTTACTGGCTACAAATATCTACAAGAAGTTTCAGCGATATAAATCTACTCCTGTTTTAAAGAGAAATAAAACATTAAAATCTAGTATACCCTGGAATATGTTACTAACGCAGCTAAATTACTATATGAAATATATAAATGTAAAGCAATTAAAATTTAATGACATACACAATAATAAATTATAGCACCAGTTCGAACATCTATTACAAAAAATCAATACTTAAAACAAAAGTAAAAAGATAAACCAATATAAAACACACTGTAAAAAATCATAAAATCATAAAAAAACCGCAGAGCAATAGATTAATCATAATTGATAAGAAACAAACAGGCAACAGCACACATCTGTGCTCCATGTCATGACTACCAGTCGATGACTATACTGCATAGAATGAACTATATTGTAAATATATTCAATCAAAAATTATTATTACACATCGTTTACAACTATACTAATTTAAATTTTATATTCTTAGTTGAAGGTTTGGTTTAAATCGTTTTCTAAAAATAAGAATCGAGAGAAGAGATAGATGGAAATACAGATAAAAATAAACAAAGGGAAAGAGGGAGAAAAACAGAGGAGAGAGATATATAATCTAAAAAATATAAAATAAGTGATCATTTTACTATATTCAAGTCAAAGAAACTAAGAGTTTTGTTACGTTATTCGATCTCAGAAGAGAAACAGAAAGAGAGAGAGAGAGACAGGGGGGGGGGTTGTATGCAGGGAGTGAGAGAGAGAGATGAGATGTAACCTAAATATAGTAAAACATTTAATGTGACATATGTCATTTATTGATCATTTCGAGACTTATTTAATTGACTGAAATAGTAGTTTTACTGTGTTTTTTACTGTGTTACACAATTTCGAATGAGAGAGAAAAATTGGAAGGAAGATAGCAAAAGTACTTAGAATACAGAAAAAAGAGAGATAATCGAATAACAAATGTAAAAATTTGAAATGTCAAAATAGTGTCATTTAGAAACACATCTAATTCAACAAACAAGTAGATTTGTAACGTTACAAGAAAGAGAAAGACAGAGTGGGAGTGAAAGAAATTCATTCCAAGACAGATTTGAATGAAACAAATATAGTTTTGTTTCGATACTAAGTCCCGAAAGAGAAAGACAGAGTGGAGGAGAGAGATAGAGAGAATAAAGAATAAGAGAGAGTGTGAGAGATTCACTCTAACCAAATATGTTCAAATCTCCAATATGTCATTTAATAGTAATTTCCAAGACATGTTTGAAAGCAACAATTAAATATACAACTATTTTTTGAGATTAGCTTGTGAGGTTATATTAAAACAACAAAAAAATGACACACACAAAACTCACAAATTAATCGTTTATTTACTCATACTCGTTTCAATGGTAAAGTCATCATCATCATCAGTGAGTTGTTGCTACTACAACTCGTAAGTTGTAAGTTAGAGTTAGTAGTAGCAACACTTACTAATGATGATGTCATTGTTTTTGAAACGTGTATGACAATAAATAATTATTTTGTGAATTTTGTGTATGTCGTTTACTTGTTTTAATATATAAATAGTTTTGTTACATTAATATTTTTTCCGAAACTAAACTGCCATTGTTCTGAATGTTGTGTGACCTGTGCTGCATATCTTTCAGGAACGATATTAACGTCTATGAATCATTCTTAGGCCTTACGATCACGTTAGTGGTTGCAAACAACTCTAACGTAACTTGTAAAACCTAACAATAGTAAGATACACCTTAATAAAACACAAATAAGACAAAAGATCAACACGAAATACATAATAGAAATAAATTCGATCACAAACAACTAATAGAGGAGAACCTTATGCAATTTGTTTTGCTAAAGTAGGTTGGCGCTCGAGAGGGAAGATAATATTGGAAGCTTCTGAGGCGGGAAGCAGTGATTTATATCTTGTTTGAGGGTTTATTATTGAACAAGTTGTGGGAAACTTCATTACAGTAATCCCCCGTTTGAAACCGAATCTTAGGCGCACTCGTCCAACTTACTGACGGAATAAATGAGGTCGTAGGTGGCCAACTTGTTCCCCCGAACGCAGCTTTTTAAGAATCGCTTATTTCTTAAAATAATAAAAGTCTGTTTTGAATTAAATGGAAAAAATAAGGAGCAGAAAATCAATCTAAAGTTCTTGTTTTTCTTTCTCTTACCTATGTGGAGTTAAACAGTTCTAGTTTTGGTTTCTATATCATATTTTATTCCATTAGGATGTTTTACAGTTTCTTCAACGTAAAACCCCTCAAAAAAAATTATTGTTCACACAAAAAAACCTACAACACTGATTTTTTAAATCTGGTGGAATTTAATTTAAATAAATGAAACCTGTATATTACACATAACCTTTTCTTTTATTTAAAACCTATGTACAATTCAATTACATAGTAATCATGGTCAGAGGTAATTTAAAATAATTTACAAATATTTTTATTGTTAATTACCTCTGATGATGATTGTTATGCAATTGAAATATACATAAGGTTTTAAATAAAAGAAAAAGTTATTTTTTATATAGACGTTTCATTTATTTAAATTAAACATTACACCACAGTTGATTTATGGTATGCAAGACCGGGTTTTACTCAATTAAAATGAATTAGAATATTGACTCTTTATTAGTAATAAAATAATACCAATTAGTCTGTCAGTCTGTCATTGTATTGATAATAATTGTTTGATAATATTATAGAAATAATATTATCACTAATTTCTATTTCTTGTATGTTGATGACTGTTACAATTTTTATCAATTGTCAATGACATTAAGTTCATAATTTCTCCAAACGTTAACGACATTGTAAAATGAAACTGTACTTCAAGATATGTAGAGTCCTTATCCGCCAGCAAACAAATATAATCGTTTTTAATCGAAAAATTTTGTAGACACATTTAACTTCGCTTTACAATACTAGATGTTTTCAAAATAAAAGCTTTTTTATAATAAATAGGCCGGTGTTACATTGCATTATAAAATACCTTTCTATGACATATTTAGCATGAGAGTAAAATAGTTTTCCAACTTAAGGAAAGTGGTACGAAATGAAGACGATCTCCAACTTGTGTGTGCTAATACTACCAATACAAAGTCGAGTTAGCATTCATTGACGTAACTAACGAACGAGTTTTCCAACTTAAGGAAAGTGGTACAAAATGAAGACGATCTCCAACTTGTGTGTGCTAATACTACCAATACAAAGTCGAGTTAGCATTCATTGACGTAACTAACGAACGAGTTTTCCAACTTAAGTAAAGTGGTACGAAATGAAGACGGTCTCCAACTTGTGTGTGCTAATACTACCAATACAAAGTCGAGTTAACATTCATTGACGTAGCTAACGAACGAGTTTTCCAACTTAAGTAAAGTGGTACGAAATGAAGACGGTCTCCAACTTGTGTGTGCTAATACTACCAATACAAAGTCGAGTTAACATTCATTGACGTAGCTAACGAACGAGTTTTCCAACTTAAGGTAAGTGGTACGAAATGAAGACGGTCTCCAACTTGTGTGTGCTAATACTACCAATACAAAGTCGAGTTAGCATTCATTGACGTAACTAACGAACGAGTTTTCCAACTTAAGTAAAGTGGTACGAAATGAAGACGGTCTCCAACTTGTGTGTGCTAATACTACCAATACAAAGTCGAGTTAGCATTCATTGACGTAGCTAACGAACGAGTTTTCGAACTTAAGGTAAGTGGTACAAAATGAAGACGATCTCCAACTTGTGTGTGCTAATACTACCAATACAAAGTCGAGTTAACATTCATTGACGTAGCTAACGAACGAGTTTTCCAACTTAAGTAAAGTGGTACGAAATGAAGACGGTCTCCAACTTGTGTGTGCTAATACTACCAATACAAAGTCGAGTTAACATTCATTGACGTAGCTAACGAACGAGTTTTCCAACTTAAGTAAAGTGGTACGAAATGAAGACGATCTCCAACTTGTGTGTGCTAATACTACCAATACAAAGTCGAGTTAACATTCATTGACGTAGCTAACGAACGAGTTTTCCAACTTAAGTAAAGTGGTACGAAATGAAGACGGTCTCCAACTTGTGTGTGCTAATACTACCAATACAAAGTCGAGTTAGCATTCATTGACGTAGCTAACGAACGAGTTTTCGAACTTAAGGTAAGTGGTACAAAATGAAGACGATCTCCAACTTGTGTGTGCTAATACTACCAATACAAAGTCGAGTTAGCATTCATTGACGTAACTAACGAACGAGTTTTCCAACTTAAGGTAAGTGGTACGAAATGAAGACGATCTCCAACTTGTGTGTGCTAATACTACCAATACAAAGTCGAGTTAACATTCATTGACGTAGCTAACGAACGAGTTTTCCAACTTAAGTAAAGTGGTACGAAATGAAGACGGTCTCCAACTTGTGTGTGCTAATACTACCAATACAAAGTCGAGTTAGCATTCATTGACGTAGCTAACGAACGAGTTTTCCAACTTAAGGAAAGTGGTACAAAATGAAGACGATCTCCAACTTGTGTGTGCTAATACTACCAATACAAAGTCGAGTTAGCATTCATTGACGTAGCTAACGAACGAGTTTTCCAACTTAAGGTAAGTGGTACGAAATGAAGACGGTCTCCAACTTGTGTGTGCTAATACTACCAATACAAAGTCGAGTTAGCATTCATTGACGTAGCTAACGAACGAATTCATTATCTTGTTCCTTACTACTGTTCCTGAAAGTTTTACTTTTACTACCGTAACCGGATAGTTTGTGCAACTGTATTCTATCTTGGGTTTATATAACAAAATATGTTTATTAAGCAAGACTATTATTTGGTAGCTTTTAGAACTTCTTTAATTTTTAAAGCATAATTACAAGGACATTATTTTGTTCGTATCACAGATTTCTTTCCATGAGGTAGACATTTTTTTATCGAACCTGAGGATAAAACTTAATGTTTAGTGAATACTCGAAAATGTTTATGGCCAGAACTCCAAAACTAATAGTTACCATTCTTCATATACTCATCTTCACTTCTGTTAGGAATATTTATATACATTTTTCTCCTTTTCTATAGTTATAATACATTCGTCTACTGACCCGTTTCGGAATAACTCCATTTTCAAAACTTAAAAGTATCTAGAGAACATTTAATGTTTTGAGAATAGACCTATTCTGAAAAGCGTTTACAAAGAAAAGTATTGTGATGTCAGGAAAGGCAGAAATATATATTCAAATGTATACAAATAGTCAAATGTCAAGACATTGTGAGTGCCCCAAAATATCTGGAATATGTTTTCCTAACAAGGAATTCCAATTAGCTATCTACATTCTAAAACTAAACCGTTATAAAAATAGTTGTTACGTCAGACGCGTCGATAATCATTATCGTGCCCGCCTTAAACAGAGGTTTAACCAATTACCACCTCCTCCTACGCCACCCCATTATGACACGTCGCGTCGTGGGTGCTTTAATATTAACGAGCATATCAAATTAAACAGAGTACCAATCGTGTCTGAAGATTAATACAAGTTAATTCCTTTTTGATGATTTTATTTCTGTACGTATTAAAATATTGTCTACCACTGAGCGACACGCACTTAATTGGCGAACAGAACTAGAGTCCATTTGTCACTAGAAATGTGATAATAATTTTCTTTACCACATCATTAACAGATTTAACGATTTCATTTATTAATCTGGGTAGTAGCTGCTCTGGGTGGAAATATAATGGCAAAATCAACAAATAGTTTTATAGAAATTTTCAAATAGACAAAACCTAAAATGTCCACATTAAATTATCACTATATTTTTAACTCATAAAGCAGTTAAATTATAAAAAATAATATATGCTTATAAATTTTTAAATTAGAGTAATTTTTTGTAAGATGAAAAGAATATCTTAAGGTAACCAGTTAATTTTTTTACAATTAAAATTAATAGATCTATGTTTAAAGTGTCAATATTTAAAAGGCCTACAATCGCACTATCTTTAGAACTGAAGTTGTAAAACATGTCTTCGAAATCAAACATCCCTACTCAACTTCATTATGGAATAGTACACACAGATCCATCCTTAAATAGAATTTCGGTATGTTAAATTATATTGCTGTATTAGTAAGTGTACAAAATGTAAGTGATAAATTGTGTACACAAGAAACCAATGTTCATCCCGTTACTTCTAATCTGACATTACATTATCCCGTAGAGTACAATCCTAAACTACAAAGAAATATTAAGTCTATCGTATTTAACCTTCATTCAACCAATAATTACTTGTTCGACGCTTTCATAGTGCGTTCAACAAAGGCGCTATGTTCATCTTACTTTCACTTGTACACGTTAATACAGTTCCATTGGAATAGTTCTCTGAACTGTCTCGAAATTAACAGTTAAAAGTTCCATTTTCTTTGTCTTTGAGTTTTTGGGGTGAGTTCAGCCTCAGTTTCGAAGTTAAATATCTATCGAGGTCTGAATTGTGAACCTTTATTGATAACTTCCTAACCGTATGTAACTGTATTACTTTAATGCTACTAGTTTGGTACTCCTGGTAACCTATGCCCCTGAATGTTTGACAGTAGGCAATGTTAATACAACGCTGTCATATCTCTAGTGATTTATGTTTGCTTACAGTATTGTTCATGTCACAAGTACTATATAATGTTAAAGGTTTTAGTATTGTTTTGGTATTATATCTGATAATGATTTTTTTTAAATTGTGTTTAATATTTGTACTATTTTGTTATAAATAATATATTATTATGTTTGTACATACAAAACTGTATTTAAGGACAACGTGAAGTCTGTTAAGAAAGCGTTTACATACCTTAAATCCTGAGGTAAATCGGGTAGTAATTTTGTAAATTATTAGTCATGGTAATTGCAGACACGAAACGGTATTTATAAAGTGCCTTCTACTCTAAAGTGTGCATAATATCCTAGCAACAATGATATAACTCTCTAAAGGCTATGGTTTGGACTAAATGTTCAACATAAATATAAAAAACTGCCCTGATAATGACTTTTGATTAGATCAAGGCTATTTAATTATTACATTAATGAAATACAATTACTAAGAGAAGAATTGTACAATACTGTGTATCAGCGGGTTAAAGAAGATAGAGTATTAAAATGTTTTTACAAAGGTAACATACAGGTAAATTAAAATCGAAATAATCACAATTATTTCAAAATAATTTTACTATATATAAGTTCTTTATGGACATTTTGGTTACCAGGCAATCATGTTTAGAGATATTTCATGAAACTTTTTGTTTCATTAATTATTATTTTGCAATTGTTCAAGAAAATAACATAACATTTAGCACAACTAATTGACACTAAATATTTTATAATATAAAATGAGGAAAAACACCACTAAACACAATAATACAGCGTATTATAAAAACCTCTATCAAACATATTCTCTAAAAAAGAAGCGTCTGTTCTGACGCAAAACACCCAGAAAATAACAGACGTATTTTATTTAGTCACGTATTTTTCAAAACGCTACAATAAAGCTGAACATCAGAGAACATACGAGGTAAAGAAGCAGGATCGAATTTTCCCCTCATGTTTTATGCTTTGAAACGTGACTCTCTGTAGCGACCCAAATCGCGAAGTCCAAAGTTCTGTAAGGAAATACATTTCAACCTGGGTTTTTTTTAATGCTTTGGCAAATGAACATATTTTATACACGTCAGACTAATTATTCAGCAACTTTCATGAGACAAAACGTACCTAGGAAACACTGGCAAACGATTTTCGCTTAAATCAATAAAATAAAATTGAAACTTCAATATTTCAGTGTGTTTCTTACGTAAATTGCTTCAATTAACACACTTATAAGAAAAGAGCTTGAAACTATTTCTAAGTAATTAAAAATTTACCAAATAAATCTTAATTAGTACTGTTTTTAAACAAAGATGTTATTATGCGTAATTGATTGGAAAAGTATATAGGGAAGCTGAAAGAAGTCTTTAATAATCTATGATAGGCCAAATTTTCCTAGGTGGTCTAATTTTCTTCTGCTTCATGTGGACAGGAGCTCATCGTCACAGGTCTTCCGTTTAACAATGCTAACAATATTTGGGGATGCATAGTTTACGTCTCCGTTGAGAAGATCTTCCCATCCTGTTCTATATTTCAAGTTTGTTTATAAAAATATTCTTTTTATAAGTTTTTCATGTGTGTCATGCAGAAGGGGCGTGACTCAGTGAATAAGTCGAGAGTTGATTGCCGATAGATTAAAGATTTTTAACTATTGATAACCATAATCTTCTTTACGTTTACTCTGCCAACAAACTAAATAATATTTACCTTGAAGTGTAACAAATATTTGGTCAAGGTTAATGTTTTTATTAGGTTGCGAAATTAGTGTTGACGTATTGCTTGCATAAATATGTGGTTGCCTATGTTAACGGGAATAATTAATCATATAGTAAAATGATTAAAATAAACTACAAAATACTTGAAATATAACTTCTTTTGTTTAATAGAAGTACTAAATTTAAATAAATCAACAGTTAATCTAAAAAAAAGTAATTCTATCAAAATTATGTTTATTAATTGGAAAAATAACTTTGCAACTAAGTGACAGGAGCATTTAATACTATATCTATCAAAGAGAAAAAAAAGAAAAATAGAAATGCTGTTTCTAATCGCCTGCTTAATATATATTCTTAATCCAGTGATGGATGTAAATACACGGTAATATCGTATTATGTTTGTAGGGAACACAGATTTTCATGAAAATTTATATTCAAGCTTTTCTTACCGTATACTTCAAACTGTTTGCTGTACAGTTGTACAAGTGGGTTGTTTTTATTATAGAGGAGCGAAAATAATCCTTTATTGTAAACAACATAAAACTGTACAATATACTAACTAATTGATTGAATTAATGTTTAAGCGAGTTATTTTTAGATGCCGTAATATTTTGACATGACTTAGATCCTCTAACAAGATTTATGACTCATCACAAAGCGTCAACCCTTAAAAACCATCCCTTTATAAATAATTTGATTCAGTGGTAGTTAACGGTAGTAATATAATTTAGAATAATTTATAAAAGTTTTTGAGAACTTAAAACGATTTAAACGCCCATTCATAATCAATTTATATTACCTTGGTAGGCTAATATGTTATTTCTGTCATAAGAAAAACATAATATGTCATTTGTTGAAACGCTTCTTCCCTTATGAAAGCTACCTTTACGATAACCTCTAAAAATTGGGTTTTATAATTTTTCATTTTAGTTTAACTTTGTCTAAGTTTTGAGAATCAATAATAAATTTTAAAAATATTAAATACATTACCTTGTAAAATACTAATTTCCTGAAATTTAAAAATATATTTCATCGGAAAAAATTTAGTAAAAAATTGCAAACCGTTGAGCATCATAAAAGTGAAAATTCATTCTCCTTTCAAATTTGAAAAGTGTTGAGCTTAAAGGGCTCAGCTAATCTACTACTTACACGAAAATACAAATTGTAGTCATATCTAACTCAATTTTAATTCTATAGAAATTTTAAAAATCAAACAAACTTTTCAGAAAATTCTACACTTTTGTATTATTGCATTTTTTATGTATCATTATTTTTTATTTTATTTTCATTATCCCTATTTCTAAAATGTTTTTTTTTCTATCGTAAACATCCCAAACCGGTCAATTCACCAGAATCATATTACTAGTTCCCTAGGTAATCTTAATCTGGGTTACGATGAATTTCAATTTGTGAGGGTTTCACTATTCCTTTTTTTCAAAAGAAAATAGCAAGTGACATTTTTTGCATAGGTGTCAAAGTGGCAAAGACTTTTACCATAGCTCATTTTAAATGTTTTTTCTTAAAATATTTAAAAAAATACATATGAGTTTTCTCCTTAGAATCCTTTCCAGCTATATAAGGATGAAGATTTCATATTTTGTGTTTTATGAATAAAAGTCATTTGGCAAATAATAATTCGGTTCGTATTGGGTCTACAATAACCAACAAAAAACCAATGTTTTAATTTCTTTATATTTTTCCTTGAAATTGTATTTATTGTTAAATATAAGACGTTTTGAAAAATTCTTGAAACCTTTTGGAAAACATAGGTTTCTTTTATGAAAAAGGAAATTTGAACGTAGAAAGCTGAAATATTAATAACATTACAATTAAAAAACTGTATGAGGATTGCTTTGAATTGCCCTATTATAGATATCTGGACTAAACGTTTTTCACATTCTAGACGGGATTCCCTCCCAGGGGAAAAATTCACCCTCGGAATAGGGTAGATTTTAAAGTAAATGCTAAATGGAACCTAAATCCTGACTTTTATGGAAACCGTCTTTTCTACAAACATTATACAAAGAAACCGTCAAATACTATACTATCTAGCCATGTAATAGAGTCCCTTTTCAAAAGAAGTATATTTTTACTTCTGAATTTTTACTGAATTGAAAATAAAGTCACAAATATATGAATGTGAAAGCAAAATTTTAAAAATATAATAAAAAAACTATACGTAGATGTTGCTACTATATGGATAAAGACGTAGCATGCGTCACTACGAGTTGGAGAATTCATTAGAATAACAATCGCATCAACCTTTGCGCAAATTTGTAATGTTTTTAATTGCAAAGTTATAACATACCCCATTGCTCTATTTGCTTTCACATGTTAATTAACGTAATGGTTAAGCTGTTATAACAGCAAAGTACAATTCTAATAAGTAAAACGAGACGAGTATTAAACCTACAAATTAACAAAGGTCACGAGTTGGGTAAAATTATTTATTCTACTAAACTAATTGTTAATTTGAATAATTTTTACAAACAGATATCATATTATGCATTTTGTATTATGGATTAATTTATAAAACCCATAAATCGAGAAGTATCGAATTTTATTAATATTTACGTCAACTTGCTATCTTACGACTATTAACGCCTATGATCAGTATCTATTCGAATTCTCATCTACGACCTAAACATGCATATAAACCAAAATATTGTTAATTTCCGTGTACATAGGTGTAATAAAGTGTAGTAATTTGTTGTACTTGGTTGATCTAAAATGTTCGTGGAAAGTTACATAAAAAAAAAACCTTAATTTGACAGCCATTTCCGGTTCCGTTCATTAGCGAGATGAAGGCGGATCCATTAGGAAAATGTTTTAAAAAACAACGAAGAGGTAATTTAAAAGTTTTTTCTCTGGAGTGTTTAGAGCGAATAAATATAAAATTATATTTGCTGTTATAATCTGTTATTGTTATAATTATAATATTTATTACGTTCTATTTATTTAGGCTAATAACTGGTATCAGTAAATGTAATTGTACAGACCTAATTGTTATTACGTTGTAACTGACCTCTAAATAATTATGTATAAGACTTTTTAAACTTTTATAACATTCTTACAAGTAATTGTATAAATTGGACGACAATCATAGGAAATTACTTACGAACAAGTAATATAAACAAACATGGTTCAAAGTATATTCATACTTCGGGCAACAAAGAAAAAATGTATTTTATTTACTTTTAATTAAATAATTATTATTAATAAAGGAGTATAACCTATTCGTTGAAACAGCTGATCTACCATATAACCTATAATATAAAATCATATTTTATGATCTACTTAAGCCAAATGAGATGAAATAGCTACATTTCTATTTTGTGAAACGTTTTCTCCCATATAAAACTAAAATCAATTAATTAAATAATGAATTACTATTTAACGAAAACTGTATTAACATCAAGTGCCATCCACTACAGTGTAACAAATGTATTTGAACTTGAGCGAATGAATCAAAAGTATTTTATAAGCTATAACTGTATGAAGCAACTGTGGCGTAATGTTTATTTTTAAATAAATAAAACCTCTAAACCACAAATAACATTTATTTAAACCCTATGTACATTTCGATTGCTCAGCAATCTTCAGAGGTATTTAAAAAATACAAATCTGTATTTTTTAAATACCTCTGAAGCAATCGAAATGTACATAAGGTTTAAATAAATGTTATTTGTGGTTTAGAGGTTTTATTTATTTTAAAATATTTTATAAGCTATTGACAGTTTGAACTAGATATATGAAAGAAAGGAGATTGTGAACTAGTAGAAGGAATTGAAAAATATTTGGATAGATTCTAACGGGTAAAGTTTTTGTATTAAGTTACATAAATGTTTAATTAAGACCTATAGTACGGTTCAGCTAACTGTGCACTTGCTCACTCCCAATTTCTCGTGTATTACCCCTTCTGAAAACATGTTAAATTTTCAAAAAAGTTCTAAATATCAACAGCTTCCACATTCGATAAGTCTACACATATTTCAATATTGTTTGCTATTTTACCGTGAAGCTAATTGATCATCGAATTTATCTAATATCTGCCGTCTCGTGCAAGTAAGTATGTTGACAGTCCTTATTATGTCTGTAGGAAAGTATTTATACTTTCTCCACTAATTCGATCTCCCAAGGCCAAGTGCTTGGTTACATGGACATGGTCTCGACTATACAAAGTTGTGAGAAGGTACTACGACCAGAGACGACTCTACCTGAGGAAGTGAGTCAAGGGTATCTGACGTAAAGCTTCCAAACGGATTCTGTGAAAAAATCCTATCAGAGCAGCAAATAGCATGGTAGAAGATTTACGTTCTACAGTTGCCCTATTATACCGTATTTAATTACGCATGTTTTACGAAAGACATTTCCCGTGTAAAATCCTAATATATAAACAAACATTGTTCACTATTATATTCAATAACTTATAAAAAACTGTAATGACACACATTCCTTATAAACAAAAGGTTTCTGGGGTTAAAACTCTTGTTTTAATTTTAAATAATACGGTGTCCATAATTTTAATTTTAGATTTTCATACTAAAGTACTTCATGCTAGTTGTGTTAATGAGTTTTTACTTTTCTCATTGTGCTTTATGAGAAATGTTTTCAATATTATAAAATATCTTCTGTAATTGCTAAATATTATAAAAATCTATCATTTGTTGATATCGTTGTTAGTAGACAAACCGATACCCACCACTCTCATGATTGCATAGAATCAATTGCGTTTTAATTGAATAGTTACGTAGCAATGAATGAGTTAAAACAAAATATTGATTTTAATTAGGGAAGTGGCTTGGATAAATAATGCATTTGAATTTATTTATATTTTTATTAATTCCCTGTTATTCAATGACCTAGTTGTTTATTGAATTTAATAAGGTTTTATTAGAATACAATTTTTTTAAATTTCCGTGTGTGTGAATATTTAAAAGATAGAAAAGTAATGAGAGAGAGAGCGAGCGAGAGAGAGCGAGTGAGAGCGCGCGCGCGCGCGTGTGTGTGTGTGTGTGTGTGTTGTATGCAGTTTTTTATAACTTATGGTCGAGAAATCTATTTATGGAAGATATTAATTAATGGTTTAAATAAATTAATTTATGGCGATTTATTTGCAAAGGAAAATAAAAACTCAACAAATACTTATAGCACCGTAGATGATTTTAACAAAGTCAAAGAATCTTTAGATAGTAGAAACACATCTAAAACCTTTACATACGATTCTGTAAAACATCTAAGGCTTCTTCGACGTCTTTTCCAAACGGCGATAAATGTCGGAGCGATGCCGAGAGAGTATAGGGAAGCTCACCTTACATAAATATTTAAGGAGGCAGATCGTAAAGACTGTGACAACTATACCGTACATGCATACTTGTTACAGCATGTAACAAAAAAAAATACAAATAGATGTTCAAGCAATTTTTCATATGACAGATAATCCTACAACCTATTCAGAGACGTGCTGTATCCCAATTAATTTATTATTTATAGACTAATATATGGATTGTGAAATTTTCATAAGTTATTTCACGTTACGTAAGTATGTAACTCTATTGGAATTGTTACAAATGTTTGAGTTATCTTTCATTTATGTCAATATATTTTTACTTATTGGTTGATATAGTATTTAATAGAAATAAATTATTCATGTAATGTAATTTAAAATTTGTGTTAGCGAAAATTGGCAAGTCCGTGTAATGGATAGAAAAAAAGAAAATAGTTTTTCTGTCGGATACCCTATCAGCTGTATAAGCACTATCATCACCGATCCCCCAAGAAAGAAGGGAGATATACAACTGTCAGAAGAGGCTACACCAACTGCAGGATTGCAATGTATAAAGACATTATGGCATCCTACGATATAAAAAGACTGATATCTTGGTAAGAAAAGCTCCCCAATGTATCAGTTGATCCTCCAGCTGTCATACACACTGACTGCCGCAACATACAACAATGCCATGGACGTTTCAGTTAAGAGAGTAAGAGGTTAAGCCGGTAAGGGCTCTCACAAAACGATGCATACCACGGGACCACCAAATAGTAATAGCATTTACAGAATTGACTCGGGACATTACTTGCTGCAAAAACACCAGCTCGAAATACGAATCACCGGTACTCCAATACATCCTCTGCGTTCTGCTGAAGATGGGACACCATAACACCTCAAAACCCACTGTGGCCTCAGGGATATCATTACTGAGAAATCCATGGAGGGGCTCGTTAAATAACTGGGTGGCACGGCACTCTATGACCAAAAGGCCACGAACGTGCGTTGGCTGAAAAAGGCGTGATGTTTTGGATTTTTATGACGGTAGTATTTTATTTCGATGATTAAACTCCACCAATGTCCATTGTTAGTAATTTTTAATAACATATGTTTCTTAAACCTAACTGACAGGTGACCTTACATTGGTAATTTTGAAAACATTTTTATTTCTTCCTTGGATTATACTTTTTCAAAGCATATTTCATCACTAATACAAATATGATAATATAATGTAGAATATTTGTTTATGTACTGTAACAAAATTTATTTATTGTATTTTGTTAATGATTATGACAGCATGGTTGCAGAAAGGCTAGGCATTTGTTCAAGTCTCAGGGCTTTTATCTCAGTTACGAAGGAGAGGGTAGACGTGGATTGGAAACCTGAGAGCAACCAGATAGCATAATCTCCTAAACTTACAAAACAATTAAGCTATTGTATTATGAATTTAGGAGAGGTTTAAGTGCTGTGTTTTCCATCTGTAACTATAGACAATTGCGGTCAATAGAAGAAAAGTTTAAATAGTTTTAGTTCTGTTCAAACTGCGGTTGTATAAACAGCCATTCAATATTCACATATTGCGAGGAGGGGCGAGTGAATAAATACCAATCAAACTAAGAGATGTTCGCAAGTAAAGATGATGGGATAAAACCTTACTTACTTACTTTACTTTATCCAACACCCATCCGTGGCTGTTCTGCCATTCGATGTCGAGCCTCCCAATATAGACTGACTATATTCTGCGGGGTTCACTATAGTTGGAGACATAGGAAGAAATGTTCGCAGTCCATTCTTCCTACTTGTCACAAGGGTCAGGTGTCTTCATCTGCTAGGCCGATTCTATGTAGATGGGCTTGAAGGTAGTCGTGCCCCGTCAAAGTGCGGCATTTGTTCTTTAACTTCCCGGTAGTTTGGCGTGAAACGGTGATATCAATGTGGCTACAGGCGGAACGCAGGGATTAAGCCTGCCTATACCGATGTGGCTCGAGAATATTTTTGGTTATCTGCGATCGCTGTAGCAGAATTAGCGTTACCCAGGGGGCATCACGAGGAGGCCTGCTACTTACACCCCATCAGCAGGGATAAAACCAGAAGATGAATACCTTTCAAATGAAGACGACAAGAATATTACAGCATGGAGCCAATGAGTTTGAAGATAAAAGTCTAGATTTATTAGAATTTCCCAGTAAACCACACAGATAAGTACAACGAGTAATTTAATAGAAGGGACTGAATTATTCGAAGTTACAAATTCTATATAACCTCTACGTTTACTGATTATATAGTCCCGCAGTGCAGACATGTATTGAGGTGAATGTCCGGAGAGTGCACACGCATATGCTCATGCGGCTCTTGAAGATGCGCTTGTGATGACATAGAAGCTACAAATTCTATATAACCCCTACGTTTACTGATTATATAGTCCCGCAATGCAGACATGTATTGAGGTGAATGTCCAGAGAATGCACACGCATATGGTCATGCGGATCTTGAAGATGCACTTCTGGTGACATAGAAGTTACAAATTCTATATAACCCCTACGTTTACTGATTATATAGTCCCGCAATGCAGACATGTATTGAGGTGAATGTCCGGAGAGTGCACACGCATATGCTCATGCGGCTTTTGAAGATGCGCTTGTGATGACATAGAAGCTACAAATTCTATATAACCCCTACGTTTACTGATTATATAGTCCCGCAATGCAGACATGTATTGAGGTGAATGTCCAGAGAGTGCACACGCATATGGTCATGCGGATCTTGAAGATGCACTTCTGGTGACATAGAAGTTACAAATTCTATATAACCCCTACGTTTACTGATTATATAGTCCCGCAGTGCAGACATGTATTGAGGTGAATGTCCGGAGAGTGCACACGCATATGCTCATGCGGCTTTTGAAGATGCGCTTGTGATGACATAGAAGCTACAAATTCTATATAACCCCTACGTTTACTGATTATATAGTCCCGCAATGCAGACATGTATTGAGGTGAATGTCCGGAGAGTGCACACCCATATGTTCATGCGGCTCTTGAAGATGCGCTTGTGATGACATAGAAGTTACAAATTCTATATAACCCCTACGTTTACTGATTATATAGTCCCGCAGTGCAGACGTGTATTGAGGTGAATGTCCGGAGAGTGCACACGCATATGCTCATGCGGCTCTTGAAGATGCGCTTGTGATGACATAGAAGCTACAAATTCTATATAACCCCTACGTTAACTGATTATATAGTCCCGCAGTGCAGACGTGTATTGAGGTGAATGTCCGGAGAGTGCACGCGCATATGCTCATGCGGCTCTTGAAGATGAGCTTGTGATGACATAGACGTTACATGACCTTTTAGATGAAGTACAAAACAATAGATTATAGAGTGCAACGATGTGATACTGTAAGCCAATAGCTGCTCACTGAAGTAGCGTTCTGAATATGACCTATTTGCTGAACCTCTTTACTGATACCAGCTGAGTTTTGGTAGGAAAGGGCAGAAGATGCTAGTTTCTGTACTTAACAAGTAAAAACAAATTAATTTCAAATAAATGTTGATTTTAAATGAAAATAATTATAAATAAATCGCCCAATGCGATCGTTTGTAAAATGGAACTCGAGGTTATAACATGGAAGTAATTTAAAACACTTGTTAAGGTTTAGTATTCTTACTTATCTATTTAAAAACGTAGCATTCAATTAAGTCGACAAGCTATTGTTCCACATTCATCGCATAAATAGAGCAAACTAAGTGACTTCAATGCTGACTGGTGTATTATTATCTCTGAAATATCTTCACCAGTTTCTGACATCGGTTCCTTATGTATTACATAATACTGGAACACATATCACGTATTTGTGGTTTCAAAGATTTATGTGCTGCTCTATACGTGCTTGAATGCAATTCTATTACAACGTTGTTTGTTATTTCATGTAAAGTGAATTTCTTTGTTGTAAGTTTGAAAACTGTTAATATATCTTTACAATATAACGCACTGTTTTAATTCAGTTTACACGGTTATTTTAGGTATATTGTAAAATGTCTTTTATTACAACGTTTGTAATAAATTTATCTATCATTTATAGTGGCTATCTTGCACTTCCTAAATAACCAAGTACTTCCTAACCGCAATTTGTTTCTATCTTTACGTATATTATTTAGCCTTGTGTTTCTTGATGTGTGACTACAGTCAATATTTGTTGTCACACCAAAAGAAAAAAACCAAATGCTAATTCTAGTGATCGAGATAGGATTATATGCCTGAATAACAACTCTGAGGGCTTCAAAATGGTATTAAGTCAGAGAATATGTATGAAATGCGAATGAGATTATCACGGTTTGCAGTCAAACTTTTAGGGCAAAGGGTCTACAGGTTGCAGAGACATCCGATAATGTAAAGAATTGAAATAGGAGAAACTAGACAAAAAATGAGAGAGAAAGAGAGAGAGAGAGAGAGAGAGATTTTATAGAATTTCCACGCTTTAGTCAATGCTATGCAACTGCTTGAAATACTTCATGCAATCGAAATCTATTACAAAGCCATTTGGACAGTATCGAGTTTGAACTGGCTAATGTTAACATTACATTGAACAATAATATCGCAATCAAGAGAGTATTCAACTGGTATTATTTCCCCCTTTTTTTGAACTACATCCTTAAGAAATACTTGATACTACGTTAGCGAAAAGTACCAAAAAAAGAAAGATAAATAAATAAACACCTATAAGATATGCTGACCCTATAGATACTCGCTAGTATCATCGGAGTTTTATCGTCTAATAGTTAAAATACAAAGAATAAATAAAGAAAGGCCAAAACTAAACAGCATAAGAATCTTATGAATGTTTGTAACAAAACATTCAGCAAGACAGTTGTTATAGGGAGGTAGCAGAAATGGACATGTATAAATTTATCTAAGAATACCAGTAATAAGGGACTAAACAAATTTAATTTGTAATTAAGTTAATAGGAATTAAATTTAAAATATAACTACAAATTTATCTCAAACGCTTAAATCACAACTCTAAGTAAAGCATAATTTTCAATTGTTATGTGTCCGGCATTATTTTACGGAATAGAAGCATGAAAATCTAAAAAATAATAATGACAATTTTTGATATATAGAAATAAAATTGCTTTTATAGATGTGTACAACGAATATATTCACCCGATCATGTTAGCCACGGTGAAATACTGCGTCGTTTATATAAGGAGAGACAGACCGAAATGCGTATTAGGAGAGTAAA
Organism: Prosapia bicincta; assembly: GCA_036971475.1. NCBI lineage: Eukaryota > Metazoa > Arthropoda > Insecta > Hemiptera > Cercopidae > Prosapia > Prosapia bicincta. The sequence continues at coordinate 116,488,791 of JBAIZL010000004.1, read as the reverse complement.
GATTCTCTCATGAGGAACAGTACGTATAAGCCCCTTTAACTGATAATTCAAGGAATAATTACATCCACAGGGGGCCGAAGCGAGATAATTATCTTGGTATCATAGCATGAGTTTGTGTGGCTTATTGCTTACATAGATTATTTACTTATGATCAATTAGTACTACAAGTAGTAATTAACGTTTAATTAACAAATCTTATTAGTACTATAACACACAAACATAACCGTCAGATGTATAAGATCTTTCACTGATAGGAATAACAGAGAAATCGATTTGAAGAAACAATTTTATATAGCAAAATAAAAAGTACAGTTTTAGAAAAATTATTTTCTAGCCTAAGATAACGTTATACCAACGTAAAATATTCTTTACAATTTTTTTCTTATAGTTTTCACCTTTAGTCTTAAATATTGATGTGATCAGTAGTTGAGAAGAGGGTCAAAGCTATGTTACAAAAGAAGATAAAGAAAGAGGGGATGAATTGGACTGGCAAATGGGGAAATTGGAATAAGGTAGACAAACAGTATAGAGCACCGAGCGGATTTATGTGAAAAATCTGCACAAAAACACATTTGTGTATAGCTATAATTGTTTAAGGTGTAAAATTTGAAACAAAAGATTTTTAAAGTTTCTTTGGAATATTCTTCTGGATAGCTTCATTGTACGAACATTTGTAGATAGATGACTGAGTAAACTATACAAATCGTTGTCGATCAATATTTCTAATGCAGGTTTCCTAATTATCAATTTCTAATATTAGATTTTTCTAAATAATATTTTTTTTGTTCTAATACATTTTCAAAATTTGTTCTTAATACTTTTTTTTCTGATGCATTTATATCCCTAATAAAGATATAGATCAAAATAGAGTTATTGTTTTTGGAACACGTAGAAATTACTTGCTACAACTACAGTTTGGTTTCTTGACGTGGACCACTACCACGTGATGAAGTGCAAGTGCTTCCTGCACCTCTCGTGCTCGCCTCGTTCTCTTCCAAATCTTCAGAGCACTATGTATACATATTTCGACCAGTTATAAATTGTGCTCACTGCAGACCACAGAGATTCATGACAGATTTTGAAGTCGCTACGTTAAATTCGTGTAGTTCCACATTTGATGGTGATCATCAGTCGGCTGGTTTTTTCCATCTCGGACAGTCCTACTACCGTCACGTTCAAAGTGAAGGGCTGCATATATTGACTCTGAGAATCGAGAAATAAAGCTTGGAGCTCACAGAATTTTAGCTTTAGCATATTTTCCCATCAATACGTGAACTATTTGAACTCGTGAGAGATGAAGAATTGGTGCCCTTAATCGACTACTTTGAAAAGAGTTATGTTGTAGGGATAGCCGCACATGAACGTCGAAGGGGTGTACCTCCACGGTACCCGATTACATTATGAAATCAATATAATGCTACTCTCAACGGTTGGCACCGTACAAAAAACTGTAGTGCGGGATGGCACAATAGATTTAATTTGGTAGTTCGAAAAAAGCATCCGGGCATATATACATTCCTCAACGAACTTGAAAAAGAGTAGGCCGACTATGAAACTTTAATAAGAGAATTAGATTTGGGACGTACAGTTTAAGCTAAACAAAAGAAGAAGTGGAAAACTATTTATACAAGACTTATGCGTATTGTATACGAGTATGAAATTTATGAGGAGGAAAATCGAACCGTAAAATATTTAACCCTTCCTGCTGATACCATTACTTTGGATTAATTGTATATTATACATAAAGATATTTATTAGAAATTTAACTTCATTAGCAACTTTAAATTAGAAGCCCTTTTTATAGCAAAATTTTATTATAAAATAGCATTATTAGTAAAAATGCATTAGTAATTTTGATACAAATTGCATGAAGATACTATTAGAAAATAATCCCAGTAATTTGAAAAATGAATTATAAGCATTTCTGTTCAATAATATTTTGAATTATGTAACAAAATGTAAATATATTACTTTTAATAGAATAAAGTAATGTGTGTCTACATAAAAGCAGTAGGGTATTGTTCCATATTTTATAATTAGGAACACATGAGAATTTGCTAGCAATAAATTTCCCCACACAACAAACCTCAGAGTCAATTTATTTCCATTAACTGTCTAGGGATTTTGTTTGTATTCATCGCAAGTAAGGTAAACATCTGTTTAAATTATATCTGCCAGCGTACTTTTACGGCTGCGATCGAAGCAAAAACACGGTCTTAGCAAAAACGACAAATTGTTTTTTTTAATTTTCCACGGGAATCCCTTGAGTATAATATCAAAACACAAATTACAATGAACGCCATTTCTTAAGTGGAAGTAAATGTTTCCTAATTACTATAAAGAACAAAATTAAATTTATAACATTTTTAACAAAAGTAAACATAGAGTTAAATTAAAATTTACAAAATTTAAAGTTCGGATAGTCATAAACTATTGTTTAAGTGATTAATATATGCATTTGCCTCAAGAGAGATGCTCAGTTTCTGATACTGAAATTAAGGTATTAAGTTCTAAATTGAACAAATGTTAGTATTTCACCTTTTGTTTACTTCATACGCCATTAATTACATCAGTGGATTTTTTTTTACGACCGATTGTATTTTTTAAACTAAATTAGGTTTTGCTTTCGCAACTAGAATAAAAGGTCTAAAACTAATTAAAGTACCAAATGCAAAATATATAAGCGTCTATAGAAGTCTACTGTTCAGTTCAATACTTTATAAAGTTAACGATTTGTGTAATTAGCTTATAAATATTAGACATATATTTGACTTCCACTTAAATATAGATATTACTTGACGTGAGGATTTATTAAACACATTATTAATTCAATTTGAATAGGTCAAAGATTAAAAGTTAAGAAAATATACTAACATATAAAAGCTACGTAACTTTATTTAAACTCTATTTCTCCTGGCATTTAATTGTCAAACAACCAAACATATAAATAACAGTAGATTTCCTATATGCCAGGCGTATTTTTAAAGTAAGTACCATTTCGGAATTTCGCCCCTTTAGAGCTGTGATCTGCAGTCGGTGCATGCGCGCTATTAGCCGGTTGGCAACACACAGGAGCCATTTTGGTTCCATTCGTCACTGTTAAAGGTCGTTCGCGTGTTTTTATAATGCATACTGCGTTTGAAAATCTCGCCGACTGTGTAATACGCAGTGTAAGAGGCCTACGTATTTCTAATGTTAAAGGCCTGACATTCATCGTGAGATCTGTGAAATGTACGAAAAACAGTCATGATTGATGAGATTGTAAAGGTAATTGTACCACTCTAGGAAGGTTAGAGAATGGCTATACGTTTGTTCTTGTGAACTTCCGTCCCCATATTAGAAACCCAGCGTTAGGAAACTTTCGCTACTTCAAACATTCTGTCACACTTGAGGAACCTCACAAGATAACTATGTAATAGCAAAAAGTCTGTTCTCTTTCACGTTTGCATCAACTCTTTGCACCAAGTCACCAATATTATGTGAAGGTAGTCCACTTCGTTCCTCGACAAGCACAGTCGTGCGGTCATCAAGGCTCTCACCTATTTCCTTACCATCCCGTCACTCATGACGTTTTCTCGTACACCTCACAGATCCCATACCTTCCCAAATTAAGCGAGTGCAGAGAGTAACAAAGCAAATCAAGACAGCCCAGGATTGGTCCATAAGATATAAGAAAGGGAAACATATAATATAAGATGTATCTATGACAATATTAGTTATAACATAACTGTTAAATTCTAAAGAGTTCTTGCTGTTTGTGTTATCGTCGAAACTAGCTGGCAAAATTGTAAAAATGTATTATCTAAAGTAAATTACTCTTAAATATTTAGTAAATCAAAGTAAAATTATTAAGTATATCATTGAGTTTTTGTTGTTTGTTAAATCCAGAAAATCTTTATTTAATTGTAATCTGTTTAGAATACACATTTGGAGCCCAATATAAATTAATTTATAGTAATACTTATTGAAAATAAATTTTAATTAATATTTTAAATAATTTTATTACATAAAATAAAGGAAGCAAGGTGGTGTTATAGTTATCGCCAACGTGAAGTACTCTTTTCTTTAATGGTATATTATAATTAATACATTTTTTGAATACTGTGATACATTTTTACTAAATGAATTAAATCCCACTAACCACAATATAAATATCCAATTTTTTACTATAATTACTTACGTGCATTTCAATTGCGTTTTAATCATCTTCAGAAGTACCTATGAAGATGATTACCATGTAATCGAAATGTACATAAATTAGTTTTAGTAAAATAAAAGATATTTACATTGTGTTTAGTGGTTTTTTTTAATAATTTAGTTTAATCTATGTAAATATTGTTTAAATTTTGTAGATCTTATATTATTAATAATATTATCGGTACTATTATTTTACTAATAATAATAATAATAAATAAATTGTCTACACCAAAGCTACGTTAATACACTTGTTTGTCTAAATGCGTACTACAGCAACTCTCCTGTGTACGATAAAATTCTCTTTTCCATGTTTTAAATAATGTTATGGCCAAGTTGCACACAACCCTTTTCAAAACAAAGCACGCACAAACAAAACGCCCCAAACAGGCCATCCCTAACCTGTATACGGAATTTTCACATATTGATTAAAAACGTCCCCCAACGTAACGTATGTCGTTAATGTGAATGCGGTTTACACCCCCTGACCACACGCGCCCTTAGGCCGAAATTAAAGTTTAACTTGTAAATGTGGCGTATCTTCAAGAGTCGATAGCCATGCTGGTTGGAGTCAGTTTGCACCCAAGGGATTATTTTATTACCCGAGTAAAGCCTTAATTCATTTCTCAGTACTAGAAGAATGGTCAAATAGAGTAGTTAATAAACTAGACCCTGTGTTGAAACTAATGCTAGTGTATGAAACTGAAATATGATACAAACAAATGGTAAAGAGCGTTAGATTTAATTAACACAGTATTCGAGTGAGATACAAATTCATAGTGCTTAATGGAACAATAATACACTGCAATTAAGAGCCTATTCTGATTTTTGTCCAAATCAAGAGAGACAGATGAATTGATAGAAAGACACAGTGTGAAAGAATGAAAGGGGAAATGAGAGAAGAGAGAAACGACTTGGGTAGGGAGAACGGTACAAGCTGTTGGATATAACACAATGAACAAAAGATATCGTTGTTGACGTACAATACCCTTCAAGCCTCTGATGTCACAGAAATACCATTGTAACTTGACGACAAACAGTAATACAAATGTCAAGTTTCTGACGTATGTGATTTTCAAATAATATATACGGGCGTTCTTCAAAGAAGAAACTTTGGTGATGGACCAATATTCCAGGTAAATAAAAGTTTCACAGAAAAGCTAGATTTTCTCAATCTACCACCGGGAATGGAACTGATTAGTAAAGTAAGAACAGAAACCTTTCTTGGTTGTGACTTTCCTTTACTTTTTGGGTAAAATATTCTGTTTTATTATGCATACTATTATAATTAAATTTAGACATTAAGAAAAACAAATGTAGACCTACAAGCAGGTAGACGTAGAGACATAGACAAACCGATAAAGAGAAATAAAGAACAAATGCTTGAAAGACTGACAGAGAACAAGCGTCTGTGCATCCTTACACATACATACATACACACACACGCCCACACACACACACACACACACACACACACACACACACACACACACACACACACACACACACACACACAAAACATAACATACACATAAAAGAAAGATATTTTCAAATTAGTAATATATATTATATTAAAAATTGTTTCTGTATGAAACCTACTTTTTGTAAATTGAGACTATTTATTCTATTAACTGCTGACTAGTTCTTACTCCTCTAATTAACTGCTGACTAATTCTTACTCCTCTAATTAACTGCCGACAAGTTGTTACTCCTCTAATTAACTGCTGACAAGATGTTACTCCTCTAATTAAATGCTGACTAGTTCTTACTCCTCTAATTAACTCCTGACTAGTTCTTACTCCACTAATTAACTGCTGACAAGTTGTTTCTCCAGTAATATACCAGTGACGAGTTTTTACTCAAATAATAAACTCCTGACGTGTTCTTACTCAAATAATAAACTGCTGTCACGTTCTTACTCCTCTAATTACCTGCTGACGAGTTCTTACTCCAATAATAAACTCCTGACGCGTTCTTACTCCTCTAATTAACTGCCGACGAGTTGTTACTCCAGTAATAACTCGTTCTTGCTCTTCTAATTATCTCCTGTCCAGTTGTTCCACCAGTAATAATCCGCTGACGAGTTGTTACGCCTATAATAAACTCCTCATGAGTTGTTAGCCAATAATAAACTCCTCAGAAGTTGTTACGCCTATAATAAACTCCTCACGAGTTGTTACGCCAATAATAAACTCCTCACGAATTGTTACGCTTGTAATAAACTCCTAAAGAGTTGTTAATCCTATAATAAACTCCACACGAGTTGTAAAGTCTGTAATAAACTTCTCACAAGTTTGTACTCCTATAATAAACTCCTCACGAGTTGTAACGTCTGTAATAAACTCCTCATAAGTTTTTACTCCTATAATAAACTCCTCACGAGTTGTAACGTCTGTAATAAACTCCTCACAAGTTTTTACTCCTATAATACACTCCTCACGAGTTGTAACGTCTGTAATAAACTCCTAACAAGTTTTGACTCCTTACAAGTTTTTACTCCTATAATAAACTCCTCACGAGTTGTAACGTCTGTAATAAACTCCTCACGAGTTTTTACTCCTATAATAAACCCTAACCCACATGCTTATAATACCAACAATGTCTTTGTTTTATCGTTTTAAAAGTTATTGTGCTATCAATGTCCCCGTTCATGAAATTTAAGAAACCCGTTCAATTTCTCGTTTATTTCGATACAAAAATATTCAACATGAAACATGTCACTCGAAATTTGTAAGTGTATAAATAACTGTATTTATACTTTAAAAAATAAAATAACTATAGAGCTCTAGACATCCAGAACGTATATAGAGAATACAATGGAAATGGCATTGGATCAATGAACACAAGAAAGAAACAAGAATCGTCAGATATCAAAATAGTTTTATACTAACCGAGACTAAAATTTTTAAGTTTTACAGAATAAAATGTACAAAAACGTAGCAAATATAATAAACTCGATGAATTGAAAATGAAATTTTTAAATTCGCGAGAGACTTTTTAAAGAGATTTACTTTAGTAATAAAAGTAGAGAGAAACCCATTAGAGGATATTGTAGAACACGGTGTAATGATTGTACTGGAGTAGGTTGCAGACTCAGGTCACGTGCGAAAGATGCATCTGCAAGCACCAAATAAAAGCAGTTTATTTCTACCCAGGGTATCAGCATGACAGAGAATAATGCAAGGTGCTTTGCATCAATCCTAAACCTTCAGTGAGCCTAATCCGTTTCATTTCCTTAGAAACTAACCACATTTATGGTAGTTTCAAACTAAAATAAATACAATTCTAACAGACTGGTCATCAGGCCTCTCCTTACGTACATTGCAAGGATCAGACCCTATATCAGCCTAATTTCTGCTCCATTAGTGGACTTTTTCAATAAATTTCAAAATTTTCCATTTTTTTGATTTTTCACTTAAAATGCCTAATAAATAGAATACATATATTACTACAAACAACTATAGAGATTACTTTATCGTTATTATAATTACTAAAGAACAATAACCCTGGCTATAAATATTTACACAACCTTTTTGTGCATTTCTAAAACACACCGCACCATCAGAGGGTTACAAATGCACTAACTTCATACGTAACATTCCATTTGTAATTTTATAATGAAGCTAACTATGTTAACGAAATATACTGTTCTGTATCTATGTGTGTTGATTAATTAAGTGAAGTTATACTTTATTTCCTTAAGTAATTACAATAAAAAAATTGGCAAAAACCTCATTGCCACAAAATCATCATTACTAATGTTACAAGTTATCTTCTTTAAATCATAAAGGTACAGCTTTATATTGTTGTTATGAAACGTTTCCTCCTTATGTGAGTTATCGAATATCTCAAGTTATATATACCCAGTCTCTTTCTTCTACTTTTGTTATCTAGGCTTTCCTACTCCCAACGTAACTCTTATGACGTCATCCCGCCATTTTATCTAGCGTCGTCTCGTTCCTAGCAGCATCTCATTCTATAGTACACAGTTTTCTTTCTAGAGTAATCCATCCATTTATATCTTGCTGCTTTAACCTGTTGTTAGTTCTTAGGCTTACGGTCTTGTTCTCTGCACCATAAGTAACAAAACTCTTATTGATTTTACACCTAAACTTTGTAACTGATATCTTTGTACTGTGTTAGACTTGGGCTTTTTTATTAATGTTCTTGTGTCGTCTAATGTTGATTTTCTCTTCATATTTAGGTTTTTAAAATTAAAGTAAATATTAGAATTTATTCGTTGGTTGTATTATTTAGTCATCGTTAATTTTTTAACTAGTGGCCCTAATGGACTGTAGTGGTTGTAAAATAATTCCTTTTTTTATTTTCGACAACTGCAATAAATAGTAGATTTCCTTTGCAAAATCATCGGATTATCCTTCTACTAATCCCTGTATGTCTTGGATAAAATGTTTCCATTGTTACAATACCATTTATTTGGTCTTTTCGTTTATTTTCTGGCTTCTCCTACCCACACCTCCATAAACACTTAAAGCATACCAATCTAGATAAACCCATCGATAGTCTCTCAAATAATATTCTAATCCAGTGAATTTAAATCCAAACCTAAAAATATAAATACATTTAATTTATTATTTAGTTATTTTCTCCAGTTAGTGACTGCAGAATCTAAAAGCAAAAGAAAAAGCTTTCCCTATTTCATGAAAGCTTCCACGTCCGTTAGTTCATTAATCGAGCAGAATGTAAAGTTTTACAAACTGTTTGCAACTTGCCGTTAAACGCGTTTACGCCGAACGTTAGAGCATGTTCGTTTTATACTAATTAGCTCTTAACAGTAAACATTCCCACCAGCGCCACAAATAGATTCTTCACAACAAATATTTATGTTGGAGCAAATTGCAACGATATTTAGCATGAGGTTGCATTGTCGGTTCCTTTCTAATTAGAGAAATTAAATGTAAGGGTATGTTAAAACAAATAAAACGCATACACAAAACTCACAAATTAATTATTTATTGACTCATATGAGTTTCAATAACAAAGTCATCATAGTCAGTAAGTGTTGCTACTACAAACTCTAATTTACAACACGTTGTACTGAGTAACAGTTGTAAGTTAGAGATTGTAGCAGCAACACTCACTGATGATGATGACTTTGTCACTGAAACGAGTATGAGTCAATAAATGATTAATTTGTGAGTTTTGTGTATATCGTTTATTTGTTTTAACATAAATAACGTTTAAAAACGCTTGAATCCATCAAAATAATTTGTATATTTATATCTAAATGTAGTGTGAACGTGTTTTTTTATATGTTACTTATACTTGAAATATTTTTTTTAAACACTCAAATGAACAACAAAACCTTAACTGAGAATAAGTAGCCATTGTGGTAGCTGATATTGTGACTAACACTAGCCTACTTTTCCGCCACTCTAAGCCACCGTGTGTGGGCAGCCATTAATTAACAGAAGCCGCATTGCAAACAGAGCCAATGAAGCATCTGCTTTGGAATGACGGATTGTTGCTACCCGTGGATTATATTTGTACATCTATGAGAATTATGATCACTAATAACCTGGACAACAATGGGAGCTTTACGACGTTGATTGATAGCTTTTAAAAACTAGGTGTTGAGAAAAGTTTACTAAAACTAAAAATATTTACCATTTTTGTGTACGAATTTTTTTTAAATAGAAAAAGACGGTTGATTAAACGTTCAATAAATTTATCAGAACGATTTATTGGATTCATTAGTTGTCTAAAAACTAATTCCTTGTACCTTTCGAGAAGGTTTTGGTTCATGACGTTCGGAACTTGTGGTTAAACTCACCAAAATATTCCTTATTTGTTGTACATTTCCATTAAATAGTTCTAATTGAGTTTTTAAAACCATTAACGTAGCAGGCAACGCAATTTTATCTAAAATACGTAATAGCTGTAAGTCGATAAGTACATAAAGAGGCGTCGTCTTCTGCGTTAATGGGTTTGAAAACTATAGTAAAATATTTATTGAAAATGTACTACAAAAAAAGCAATATAGGAACTTTTAATTACAAGGTGAAATTGAGGTGAACGAAAATGTCTTGAAAATGACAAAACATTAGTTGTAGAAACGTCGTCCTAATTATTATTTTTGACTGGTTAAAACAACTGTGTTTTTATTCAAAACCATACAAATAAAAATAATAATAAAATTTAATAATAATAATAATAATACAAAAGAACAAAAATTTTAAAAAAAAATGTATACAAGTTGAAAACTATCTCATTAAATTTTTGAAGTTATTGATAATAATTGCACACGTTTTCAAAATATGCTTTAACAAATTTCAGTAAAGTATGCAGGTTTGTATTTCACAGTGTTCAAATTAACATTTAAGTAAATGGACGTTTCTATTTGGCAGTGAAAGGGAAAAGACGAGATAAGGTCTTCATGAAATAACAATTACAGATTTGTAATAAAAAAATAAATAGATACTGGTTGTCACTTTATATTGTTAAAACTTACCAACATCCGAAAAACAAACTTATGAAAGAACTAACTAAACAATCATAACATAAACGGACTTTGTTTCAAGACAACAAAATTATAGTTATAACTGTATACGTAAAAGTAAGATTTTATTTAAGGCTAAATACAGTAAAAGTATTAAACCTACTGTTTACAATAACAAACCTATCTTCAAACATAATTATATTAAAAGGCAAGTAAATAAAATAAAAGAGGATTCTAGTCGTTTCTAAATAAATTACATGTTAAAATAATTCTACGATTCCAATAAAAGGAAAACATGATATTTTCTCTGCTAGGTGATTACATAGTGCGATGGACTGAGCGAGGCGTGTTGGATGTGTGAGTGATTGACAGAGCCATTAGATGCGACTGACATGCATCCATAGTGACACCAATCACGGAACACGTCGTACATTGTAAGGCGTCGTAATGGACAAGTTGTGGCACCATTAAAATTTCAAGTTCATTAAAGAGCTAACTAGAATTTTACGGTACAAATTTTGAAACTCGGCCTAGATAAATATAATTTTTTTTATATAAATGGTTGATCTTGTTTGATTAGCAATTTTTTACTGTTAATGATTACTTTTCTTATTTTATATGTTTAGTTGTAACTGCACTTTATTGTCTATACTTTTCACAGTACGCAAGAGTGAACATATGTTTGACAATAATGGAGATAATTATATGATCTTCATTGTAATATACTACAATATATAATGAGAATAATATATTAGTCGTAGTATAATATATATTATATTATATAGTTTATTTAGTAACCCATATTATTTTTCCTCAGATAATAATTATATAAACGAACAAAATTCTAAGTATTTTCCAGATATACAACTGTAATTTTATCTCTTTTAACCAAACACTTTGGTCTTCAATTCTAATACAGTTTGGTATAAGAATAATATCACACTAAAGTTATGCAAGTCGAGGTGAAAGGCTGGGTACCTAATCAGAATTGTTATTCTTTATTCGAAATATTTTTTTAAAATTATAAATATATTTTTGTAGGTAAATTTAATACTTTTTTTATAAAAAAATTTCATTTGGTGTCCAGTTTAGGGATTATTATTTGATTTCTCCCATAGGCATTATTCAGTGTTTATTCAATATTAGGGTGTTACCATTTCACGATAGCAATTAAATACTGATTGTTTGTGTGTCAATACGATTTGTGATATATGTTTAGTTATTTACTATAATGCAATAGAAAATAGTTTTTTATTAAAACAGTAAGTATATTTTCTTACGATAAGTTTTTTTTACTTTTAAAAACGTCAAAAATTATATATTTACAAACATAAAAGTTTCTAGAGTCTATTCGCATTTACTAAAAACATGCAATAAATATAAAACCAAACCAACAAGAAATACTTGCACACTCTATTATAAAAAACATTAAATTTCCACAAACTTACAACCATAATCTATTATTCGTGCTTAATTATAAAATTTTAAATACATTTAAAAAAAGTCAAAACTAAAAGAAATTAAAATCGTCAAAGCAAAGAGGGAATTGTTATTTTGTGTTTGAATTTACTTTCATAGTTACCCAAAGATTGTTTACAAAAAGAAACATGTGTACAAAAATAAACCTTGTATTTCGAACTCTCTTTGACATTGGATATTTTTCATTACCAACCGTTTTTAAATTATCTTATAAAAATATTATTAAGGATTGAAAAAATCTCTTTGTAGCCGCTTGTGATTGATGCATGATGTTTTTACTAATGACTGGCATCAAATTACCACTCTATTTTCTGTAATGAACCAAAACCTTCACTAACTATTTCCATTTGTTGTTTATTGGATTACAACTATTGCATATCTCTCAGTTTTCTACTGTTCAAACGTCTTTAATGACTTTGAAACTTGAACGCAAATAAGTATATACTACATATGCTGTATGTGTGCATAGGTAGTATACATAAAAACAATATTTTATTCAATTCCTACTATTAAATCACACTCTCCCTACACACATGCGCGCACACACGCGCACACACACACACACACACTCAAACACAAACACACACACACACAAACACACAAACACAAACACACTCACACGCGCAAACGCGCACACACGCACACGTGCACACGCGCGCACGCACACATACGCACACGAGCGCACGCGCACACGCATGCGCACACGCACGCACACGCGCACACGCACGCACACGCGCACACGCACAAAAACACACACACACACACACACACACACACACACACACACACACACACATATATATATATATATATATATATATATATATATATATATATATATAATTATTAGATATTATTAGATTAGATAATTATTTTCCTGAAGATACTGATACTATTTTATCGGCGAAAAGCTTTGAATAAATTTATTCATTAAAAGTATTCTTGTTTTTGAAATATTTTAAATTTATTAACTATATTACAAGAAAACATATCACCATATTTATTATATATATATCAGGTTTAAATACATTTTCTAGGCTTGTAGATGACAATATTATCACAGATTTTTTTAAAATTAAATTTAATAATTTATTTTTTGTTTTATGAGAAAAAAAACTATTCAGAAACTGGCAAGGTATTCTGTATAATTAATTGGTCACATTTTCCTTAAAATAAGTGATAACATATGGTTTCATAAAACAGCTGGTTTTATGTTATGTGGTAGAACAGGTATTTTACCTCATAGTTTTACTTTATTTATAACAATTGTAATTATTTAAATAAAAGCGCCTATTCTATAATTTGTTTTTGTTGACCTGATTCACTTTAAAACATTTCGTTTTTATTACTTCGAATATTTATTTATACTCGCACTGCTTTCACTCATGATGTTTTTCCAAACTAAACTTTATACATATTACATTACTATAGTTCCTTTAATAAATATTTACAGTATATTTGCAGTATAGACAATGGCCTCCCTTGTGGAAACTATTTAAAACGATTGCCCACTAGGGGTACACCGTAGACACAATGGCCTTCCTTATGTAAAGTACTTAAACGCTTGCATACTAGGCATTCGCCGTAGAGACAATGGCATTCCTTAAGGAAACCATTTAAATGCTTGCCCTCTAGGTGAAAGCCGTAGACACAATGACCTTCCTAATGGAAACTATTTAAACGCTTGCACAATAGGTGTACGCCGTAGAGACAATTGCCTCCCTTATGGAAACTATTTTAACGCTTTCCCACTAGGGGTACACCGTAGACACAATGGCCTTTCTTATGTAAACTATTTAAACGCTTGCTCACTAGGCGTACGCCGTAGAGACAATGGCCTTCCTTAAGGAAACCATTTAAACGCTTACCCTCTAGGCGAAAGCCGTAGACACAATGGCCTTCCTAATGGAAACTATTTAAACGCTTGCTAACTAGGCGTACGCCGTAGAGACAATTACCTCCCTCATGGAAACTATTTAAACGCTTAACACTAGACGTACGTCAGAGAGACAATGGCATTCCTTATGGAAACGATTTAAACGCTTGCCCACTAGGTCTACGCCGTAGAGACATTGGCCTTCCTTATGGAAACTATTTTAACGCTTTCCCACTAGGGGTACACCGTAGACACAATGGCCTTTCTTATGTAAACTATTTAAACGCTTGCTAACTAGGCGTACGCCGTAGAGACAATTACCTCCCTCATGGAAACTATTTAAACGCTTAACACTAGACGTACGTCAGAGAGACAATGGCCTTCCTTATGGAAACGATTTAAACGCTTGCCCACTAGGTGTACGCCGTAGAGACAATTACCTCCCTCATGGAAACTATTTAAACGCTCAACACTAGACGTACGTCAGAGAGACAATGGCCTTCCTAATGGAAACTATTTAAACGCTTACTAACTAGGCGTACGCCGTAGAGACAATTACCTCCCTCATGGAAACTATTTAAACGCTTAACATTAGACGTACGTCAGAGAGACAATGGCCTTCCTAATGGAAACTATTTAAACGCTTGCTAACTAGGCGTACGCCGTAGAGACAATTACCTCCCTCATGGAAACTATTTAAACGCTTAACACTAGACGTACGTCAGAGAGACAATGGCATTCCTAATGGAAACTATTTAAACGCTTGCTAACTAGGCGTACCCCGTAGAGACAATTACCTCCCTCATGGAAACTATTTAAACGCTTAACACTAGACGTACGTCAGAGAGACAATGGCATTCCTTATGGAAACGATTTAAACGCTTGCCCACTAGGTGTACGCCGTAGAGACAATTACCTCCCTCATGGAAACTATTTAAACGCTTAACATTAGACGTACGTCAGAGAGACAATGGCCTTCCTAATGGAAACTATTTAAACGCTTGCTAACTAGGCATTCGCTGTAGGGACAATAGGATTCCTCATATAAACTATTTAAACGCTTGCACACTAGGTGTACGCCGTAGAGACAATGTCCTTCCTTATGGAAACTATTTTAACGCTTGTATACTAGGCGTACGCCGTAGACACAATGGTTTTCCTTGAGGAAACTATTTTAACGCTTGCCTACTAGGCGTACGCTGTAGAGAGTATAGCCTTCCTTATATAAATTATTTAAGTGCTTGTCCACTAGGGGTACGCTGTAAAGACGATGTTCATCCTAATGAAAATGTTTGCCGGCTTGATTTACTTGGATATGTAACATGTTATCTTATGTCTAAGATACTTATTAGCGATATTACTATTTCCAACAAGATGACAGTCCTGTGCATAACTATGTTCGACAGTGCTTAAACACACAAAAGCAACAGCATCTCAAGCTGACCAACACACTTTGATGTGGCCACCAAAATTACCAGAGCTCACGCCAAGGTAATGTGTTTTCTGGGACTACGAGAAAAATAGATTTTTCCTCATCATTTCGCTTGTTATCGCTGAGCTAAACGTACTCGTAATGCAATCATCTCTATCGAACGTGACATGTTACGAACCGTTTGCTATAAGTTGAACCTTCGTGTTAATATGTGCCGTAGAAGCAGAGGAGACTATAAAAAGTTATAGTTATTCGTGGTTTTTTGTGCAATACTTGTCTTATTATTAGTGACTGAATAGATTTTTCTCAATTTATTTTCGTAGTTCAAAGAATATTATCAGACGCCCTTATTATTACTTATTATTGCTTACTAGAATGCCACTAAGTAATAATATAGGAGGTAATAAAACTCATTTAAAATTATTTCTTTGAAAGTCAATGATTTTTCGCTACTTATAGGTTAATTTAAATGTTTTAAATAAATTGATGTGTTTTGCTGGAATTCAAATCTTTGTTTAAACCTGGTTTATATGTTAATTATATAGTATCGTTTTAATATAGTCGTTAATTCATGTATATATTATTTATCTTAAAACAGTGGCATTTTTCTTATAAAAAATTTAAATGTTTGAGAACAGTTTTCTCAATTTTGTAACGTTACAATATTCTCTTCTTATTCAGAACAGAGGAACAAAGGAGAATATTGTAACGCTAGGAAAGACAGAAAACTGTTCTCAAATATATAGAAATATGCCCAACAGAAACGACGATAAGTATATTATTAATTTTAAAAAATTCTAATTTCAACCTTTATACCAGAAGGAAATATTTGCAGTCTTTGTCTATTCGAAAGAGAAACAGAGGGAGAGAGACAGAGAGAGTCGTGAATAGAGAGGTTTAAAGCTGAAAATAAGTCAAGAATAAAAGCAAAATATATTGAATAAGGCGATAAAACACTGACGCCCTATTGGGAGTACATTTACTATTCAAAGTCTGTCGTAAACGCGTCGTTCTTGTATCTAATAGAAAAAGTTTACATCAACAATTTTAAAATACACTCACTCCAACCTTCTGTTATAAACATGCAGTACTCAATTCAGTTACTTTATCGAGAATATTGAGTGAACGTTTGCACACAACTACTAATGCTTTATGAAATTTCTATTTTGAATCTACAATGGAATCAATAATTACCAGTAAATTGACAATACTCTCTTGCCAAACTGGTTTCCTTATTTAGCTTTGTAGACTAAAGATTGTGGTTTGAATACTCATACAATCAATATTTATACTACTCTTGGATTTTTCATTATTGAACTATATATTTACAATGATTAAATAGAGTTATTTTATCGAGTTATTCTATTACGTCTGACACACGCTCACGGGCGCGCATGCATATACAATTATATTAAAATTATACATTAAATTAAACTAGACATATTCAATTCAAAGCTTGGCGATCAATAATCACAGGTATTCAAAAACTGTCTATACCCTATATATATATATGTATATATATATATATATATATATATATATATATATATATATATATATAGAGAGAGAGAGAGAGAGAGAGAGAGAGAGAGAGAGAGAAAGAGAGTGAGTGTGTGAGAGAAAGAGAGAGATAGAGGGAGGGAGAGAAAACTTATTTTAAAATGTTCCACAAAAAATATAAAAAAATATAAAAATGAAATCTGAAAATATGATCAAATTGTGAATTTATGTAGTAGAATTAATTTATCTTGTGAGAGCTCACTCGCCAGGAATACAAGATTCTCTACAGAAAATATATGGTGTCAGTTCTTTAGAATAATGCAATGGAGTTAACAACTCAATAAAATTAACATTTATATTGCATCCATCTTAAACAAATAATACATACATTTTGTTCAAGAAATAATTTTTAGTATAAGCAAAAGATCTTGTTATTAACACAACAATAATTGAATACTGAAATCAATTAACAAAATATTTGCAAGAACCGAATAATTTTATTTCAAGTGAGCTTGTCGACTAATGCAACTAATGAGTTTGTGCTAAATATTTTGTTTAAAGCTCAATACACTATTACCACGCCGGATCTTTCAATTTTAACGCCCACGGTGAGGCCAGTGGAAATTTCTGACAGTTATGTTGGCATTGGAAGAAATAATGTGATTTAGTTTGTTTGTTTAATCTACCAAGCTAGCTCTACTTTAGCTAGCTTTACGCTTTAATTAAAATTAAAACATTTCTTTGACTAAACTGAATAACCCTAATAACTTTTTTATTTTCAGATGCAATATTTTATCTCCAATCTCATCAAAGCTGAAAAGGTATTTTTAACTGAAGAATTGTACTACGCTGTTTTGTTCTTTAATATAAACCAGGTTTCAATAGAAATATGTTCAAAACATAGAATCTTTAAATAAAGGACAATGTCTTATCATCAAGGTACTCAAAGCTAAAAAGTTATTTTAAACTAAAGAATTGGCCTATGCTATTTTATTCTTGAACATAAATCAAGTTTCAATAGAAAAGTATTCAAAACATAGATACATTAAATAAATGGTACTAGAAGTTTAAATTGCAATTGTAACATTATTTTAGGTAATGTTACGAATTAAAGCAGCTTCAGAAAACAAAACGAGATATTAATTTTAAAATATGTTCTTTGTATCTTTCTTTTAATTTCTTTTTTGTTTGTCCTACATATAATTTATTACAAGTTTGACATTTTATATTTCATTTAAATATTTAGATATTTCGTTTAAACATTTAAACGCTTATATCAAACCAAACATATACAAATCAAATTTGGCTACGCATTGTATTAATAATGGACATGAGTTTCGGGAAATAGAAAATATGAAATTAATAAAAGAATTAAATAAAGGATTAAAAGTGAATATATTTGAAACATTGGAAATTTATAAGCATAAAGTTAAAGACAAATTATTTTATGAACAAATTTAAGTGACAAACTATTTATAAAGTCATTGATGTTATAGAAAAATTTACATAAAGTGCAATGCTTATAAACATATGATTCTTTGTAGTACATATTAATTAATTTTGTAAAAATATTTTATTAGATAATTATTTTCCTGAAGATGCTGGTACTATTTTATCGGCGAAAAGCTTTGAATAAATATATTCATTAAAAGTATGCTTAACTATATGAAGCAACTGTGGCGTAATGTTTATTTTTAAATAAATAAAACCTCTAAACCACAAATAACATTTTATTAAAACCTTATGTACATTTCGATTGCCCAGCAATCATCTTCAGAGGTATTTAAAAAATACAACTACAACACATGCATTTTTTAAATACCTCTGAAGATGATTGCTGGGCAATCGAAATGTACATAAGGTTTAAATAAAATGTTATTTGTGGTTTAGAGGTTTTATTTATTTAAAAATAAAAGTATGCTTGTTTTTGAAATATTTTTAATTTATTAACTATTTACAAGAAAACATATCACCATATTTAATATATATATATATATATATATATATATATATATATATATATATATATATATATATATATATATTATTAAATACTTATTAAAAATTATTGAAAACCATTTAACTGTGATTTCAAATACCATTAAATACAAGGGGTACATGTATCTGACAAAAAGGTGGGATATACCTTATTTACTTTGTAACTAAATAGAAATATGGGCTGTAAAGGCTGTCGCATGATCATTGGTCGTGACCACAAATATAGGTGTATGCTAGATCAAGTCTCTTAACTTGTTTGCTTCCGGTGTATCTAGTGAATCACTATAAAAGTCAAAGTTAAAAGCTAAGTAGCAGCCAGTGGTAGGTAAGTTGTCACATCACGGACCGTGGGGATGGGAGAATGCAGAAGCGTGTTACTAACGTTGTCATAAGAGGGGTCATGTTGGTATGTAATGTTTAGGGAGTAAAGTGTTGTGTAAGTATGAAGAACTGTACATACATTAGGAGGCGAGATGAATCAAAGACGAGAGAAAATGAACAAACTTACCATACAGTTTTCTATTTCATATATTTCAATTTCAGTAAATTTAACATTTATTATCAATTATGGTGTTACACATTTTTATTATGTGTTTGTGTGTGTGTATATATATATATATATATATATATATATATATAATGCTATAGTTAATATTATATATATATATATATATATATATATACTAAATAAATATATACTAAAACTAAACATACTTATAGAAACGAGTACTATCAAGATATTTAAATTGTCAAGTCACTATATTTTTCCTTTGTCTACTTATATAATAGAAAAAAATTAACTAATTTATAGCTACTCACAACTTTTACTTTATAATAATAACTTTTTTATTGTTAATATGGAACTGTTATTTATTAACAAAATAACAACCACAACTTCGACCAACTGTGGTGTAATTTGTTTAACTTTAATTAAATAAAACTTCCTTAAAACAAACAAATTTTATTCAAATAATAATGTACATTTCGATATTAAAGGAATCACCTTCAGAGGAAACATTTTCAAAATTAACTCGAAATGTACATATGGATTTAAGTAAAATGTTTTGTGGTGAGGAGGGTTTATTTGTATAAAATAAAGATCCAAAATATATAATGGATATCCATTAACTTTACTACTAACTAAAACAATATCTATAACAATTATTTAAACTAATTCAAATTGAATATGCATTTATTTCTTAATACTTCTATTTTCGAATCCACTATAAAAAATTTTTATTTAGTATTATTTTATATTATGACGTCCCATCTTATATACCTTTATATAAGTGTAAACTTTGATTGCATAACCAATATAAAGCAAAAACACTCCATTACAAATATGGCGCCCTTTGCATAGCACCTAAGACGTAGCAAATAGTCTTAGAGACGCTGTATTATGTAGCAAATACGGTTTTCAATTTCCTTGTGATTGAATTCTGTTCCTAATGGGGTAGCGTAGAATTACCCTTGAAAGTCCAATACCGGTTGTGGTATTAGGAGACAGCAGATTTAAATGAAAAATATATGTATACTAATGTCAAACTCAGTTGCTGAATATGAGTAACTAAAAAAAACAACAACAAAAACAGGTTTAAAAGATGAAAGTAAACGGTAGAAGTAACTGGAATAACTAGAAATAAAGATGATATAAAACAGTTTGATTATTTACAACAATATACAAATGATTACTTTTATTTATGACGTAATCAAATATTGTCTTTTAAAATTACCAAGTAATATTGTTTAAATAGTATTGTACTAGAGCATATTCATATGTATCAAAGATTACAGATACTGTTTTACTTTCCAAATTCTATATTTAGCTCAGAAAGTTTAAGTCTTAGTTTTTTATGACCAAGTTCATTCTAACCGGATAATTTGGAGCTATATTTTAACACTAATGTTGTGCAATATATATGTAAAGAATTCTTTTTCAAAGAATTAGGTTTTCAAAGTGTGAGTATGATCCCAATACCAAAACTTAATAAAAGTTTTAACCAGTAATAATGTTATCGGCTATAGAAATTTTATTAGTGGGACTTCGTAGATTATTAAAATAATTAGTCAGTTTCATGTTTTTGCTGTTTTGAATTTTGATAAAGAATAGAAGAAATAGACCCTTTGTGACATACGAGATACAAATTTCTTATTCAAATAAATAAACTGGAGTAAAAAGTGTCTTACGAAATCTCGGGATCTATCATAAAAATTCAGTTTTACAAACAGAGACTGATTCGTTTTAGTAAATGCCGAGTATGCTGACATTAAATGATGAACATTGACACTTACTAAAACGCGTCTTAGGTATGTCCATGGCTGGCATCCATGTAACATACAGGTTTAAACAGCAGGCGCTGATATGAGATAACTCTTCAGACATTATAAACCTTTTTCAGACAGGCTCTACAAATACTTCTTTCAGTTAAGTACCTGTTCAGGGCTTAAAACTTGATTCTACCATTTTGAAAATATTCATTTTACCGTGTAAATGCCATCGAACTTTTGTAAACAAGATACAATAGAGAAAATGCGTTGGTGTCTACGCATAAAAGATTAACATTGAAAAATCAAATTGGGAGAAGCATTTATATAAGATAGTTGTAGCATGAGTTGTAGTAGAATTTAAATTGAAATACGTTGCATCATATTGCTGCCAAAAGTATATTTCGAAACAAGGAAATGATGTTGGCAAAAATGGCATTGTTTGCTCTCTGTGACTCGACCGCGCCGAGAGGTGCAGAATATTTAATCTCTGCAGAATGTGAATAGTCTTCAGATTATTGCAGCGTATTTAATCTATCTAAAATGCAAAGCAGAATAACCGTTATATCCAAAAAGGTTCACGATGATTTCCTACAAGGGATTTTAAAGACATCGAACCCCGATTCGCATAAAAGAAAAAGAGCCTCCATTTGTTGAAAATATTCAAACATCTATTCATTAGGAGGTTATTATGAAACAAATTACTAGACTGTGGATTAAAATAGCTCTTGGGACTTTATGAATCGATTGAAGGAATTCTATTTTCGTGTAAATCACCATTATTATAACGCAGTACAATTTAAACATTTATAACGTCTGCACTATCTCTTGAACATAATTTACATCTTTAGTCCAAAAATCACTAGCAGAAGGTTTAGTACAACAAATCTTCCTCACAGAAACACTGTCGGAAGCTAACTTTATAACAGGTTGAAATAAATATTTCGATAACGCAGTTAACACCTTCTAAAATGTTCTAATTTGTGATCGATTAATACAAGGTTTAATTATTTCAAAATAAAAAGTCCACTCTAAAAATCACAACAATAAAAAAAAACAGCACACGACCTAAATAATTACGAAATGTATAAATAAACATAAAACAAAATATATATTAGGCAGAAAATGAACCAAAACATATAATATGCGGCGTTAATTAATAGATGTATAATAAAGCAGTAAGTCTTTGCACAACAAATTTCAACATTACACACCTACATAAGAAATGACAAGGTAGAAGTAGGCCTGTACAAAAACAACGAGAGTGCAATATAATCGCCAACAGAGCCTACTTTCAGATATACAACAAAATGCATGTAAAAAGAATCAACACTAAACACGTAGGTATATAGAATAAATCAAATCTAAATATATAGTAAAGCTATGAAAATACTCAGCAATATACACATGCACATCATACAGCAAGAAACGGAAGACAAGCAGCATAGAAATATGCTGGAATTTAATGAACAAGTAAATGAAGATGGCGCTTGTTATATATTTATACGTTAGTCTCTCAACTCTTGCTACAGAAACCTATTTCGGAAGTTTTTATTTTCTTGAAATTTAAGCAAAGTAAAGATGACGCATGGCACTTAGTATGCAAGAAACTCGATCGTAAATTTATTCAGAAGACCTTTGAAAGGTTCGTGTATCTTTTGGTATGTAAATTTCCATCTCTATGAAAAATTGGATATTACATGAATGAATATTTTATTAGGCGGATGAATAAAAATTGTAACTGCTTCAAGCGACTCTGCATCCGACAATAAGTTAATTACTTAAAAAAAAACAAGTAATATATACAAAATAAGTCAATTTCTACTATGGACAACAAAGTAAAATTATATTTAAGTTACTTTTTTTTAATTAATATAAGTATGTATATACATATGACAGAATTAGAATATTAAGTAGGAAAATAGACAGTGAATTTCAATGTAATAATATATTTATTCACTATATAGTAAATGGTGTTGGACTATATTTTTGTTTGTTACTATTTATTCGATTCCTTTTTTTTCTAATTTATGAAGTTGGTGGTGGACTATAATTTTTCATTCTATTCATCTCTTGTAATGTTTTATTACTGCAAGGAATCTCTCTCTTATAATTTCATATACATCTTTAAGTAGTTGATTTTTAACTATTGGGATGTTGGTTCAGTGCCTAAGTGTTAGGGTTCAAATATGGAGTCATTCAGATTGAATCCGACCGAGACATCAATTTTTAAATTTAATTATGGAATAAATATTTTCAAAAATTGTATTAACATCAATTGTCATTAACTACAGGTTGAAACCATATTTTATTAACGCTTGAAAACTTGTACAAGATATTTATAAGGAGAGTGTGAGCTAATAGAAGAAATGAAAAAAACAATCTACCGATAAATAACCAATTATGCAACGAGGTATATTTTACATAAACTAAATAAAATCGAAAGATATCCCTGCAGTAAAAGTAAATATATATTAGACATTATTTTAATCGATGTATTGATTCTATAAGACAATCCTTTTATTATAACACTTGGACACTACATCATGTAGGGATACCTGTTATGTATATTGTATCAATATGATCAATATCTTGTATGTAGGAAATAATTTTTCGGCCGAAAACTAAGTACCCGTTAAAGGAAAATAGTTTGCTTTAGCAAATAATATATAACTTGCTATACAGGAAAATATTGTATCTTGATCTTAGACAATAATACAGTTGCCGATAAAAGCGTAACAAATTAAAAATTGGTTTAACATTTCAAGTAAAACTAAGTACTGCAAGAAAACTCACGATTAGTCGATGATTAGTAGGTCAATTTAGGTATTAGGATGTTTCAGTTAAAATTGTAAGACGTTTTGTAAATGTAGAATGTAAGTATTATTCAAAATATTGAAGATTTTATCAGGATTTACTTTCAAAGAGCCTTTGAGACTATTGACGTCTGCTAAAAATATATAAGGCATGAGGTGTATTGAGATACGAGAACGGTAGAAAATTAGGTATCTCCTGGTACGGGAGGATTATGGTATAACTGTAAAGTGGTATCCTTGACGTTGAACTGTTTTTTAACGGGATCATACAGAAGGGACAAGCAACAGTTCTTTAGCAACATGACTGTGGAAGGATATGTGGGCCGAGTTAGGGATTAAGATGATATAAACTTGATTTTTATCAGAAGTAAGAGGGAAAGGGTTTAATTTAAAAAGTACCATTTTAAAATTATTAGTAACTTATAAATTTAATTTTTGTTTTCAAGATAATTTAAAATGTCATTATCTATGAAAGACAAAAATAAATAGGATATGCAGAAATACAAACTTCTCTCATAGTTAGAGTGCAGCTAGTCTTAAAGTACTTAAAGATGTACTTTACTTAGAGTACTTTAAGTGCATCTAATCTTTATCAGGGCCTTGAAAAGGCTTGCTTTACACCCCAATATAGAGAAAAAATAAAAACGGAAGTTAAACAAAAGTATGAAAAGGGCTTAAAGTTCCCGTTGAAGTAAATTTAGAGGTCAACATGGTACACCTACGCAGGGTTAAAAACTGTTCTACGTTGGGGTCATATGAAAGGTTTCTCTCTTCTAACTGATGCTAAAGAGGAAATATAGCTATATAGCTATGTATAAGGTATGCTTGTGTGTGCTGTGAATGTTATGTTTTCATGGAACTGAAGAAACCTCTATGTAGTCTGGATCTCATGCGGATACAATGAGAAACAATGTATTAAAGCAGAAGTGTAATAATAACTTTGTTCTAATAATACAAATAATACAACAGTTAAATAATGCAAAAGTGCAATCGCATAAAAATAATGTAGTAAGACGATGAAGGAGCAAATTATTTGTAAAAATGTTACTATCAGAGATATTCTGTATAAGTATTTTTAAAATAATTTACCATTATATAGTTTCATAATTATTGTTTTTCAAAAAAGCGAACATATAAAAGCCTATTTAATATAAATTAAAACGCAATGTATCGGTTTAAGAATAATTACCACACACGAAAATCATATCATTATACATAAAATGAGGACAATATTTTATGAAATTTCATCCAGGTCTTTCCATTGATAATTAGTCACCTATATTTAATTATTTGTGTATAAACAACCTGTCATTAATTTGTTTAGGTATTAGGCATCATAACTATATGTTAGATAACTAAAAAGAATATTTTGAGAAGTTTAGTTATTGAAATAAACGCCTTTCCAGCTTTCGCTTTAATAGTTAAAACACTTAAATACATTACGTCATCCTCATTACATAGGAGCAATAAAAGCAGGATAAAGGCAAGTGGAGATTTGCATATTTATAACTTTTACATTGAAATGTGAGTGTAAAGGCTTAGCGTTACTCTACCTGCGATTATTTTTTTCTAATTATACATATTTTACACAAAAATACAACCTTGAAGAAAAATAAAGTAATATTAAATGTCACAAACGATAAAAACTAAAAACCTTTACCAATATTCCCCATACTATGATGGACTTATTTCTATTTGTTGTAATTACTTTTCACGAAATTACATCTTGGTACTATGTTATAGAACATTGTTATACAGCCACACTGAAATATATCTTCAAAGCAAGCAGCAAGCTGGACTAGATTCGGTTATAAAAAAATGAAAAGTAAAGTTTCCTAATATACAGTATTGGTAAGCGATTGATGAAGTAGACGCCCATTTGCGAAATAACTAACATCGCATGCAGGCAGTAATGTGAAATTAAATCCGTAAGGGCTTATATAGGCTATATATATAGGCTTTGACGTTAGGATTAATTAAGTTACGATATGTTTTATAACTAAATGTATCGTAATTGTATAAATGTCTGCTAGTTGTAAAATAAGTTTATCGTAATTATGTAATATAAAATAATGTTCTAGGTTATAAAATAAGACTCAACGTATACATTTTGATGTGCGTTTGTGCATTCAAGTTAAAATCTAATTTATTTTTTAAAACTAAACCACTATTTATGGTTTCCAATAATTAAAATCACTTAGTTTTTGTTTACAAGGTAATTTAGTAACGGACGTAAGAAGGAACAAAATCGAATATGGAGAGGTAAAGGTACACCTTAACTACATACAGGTATTTTACCATCAGGAACCAATCGAAAACATTACGTTTGTCCCTTCTTTTCTAATTCACTCCCCAAATAATTTAAACTTTCTTATCAATCCTTGACTTTAGCTGTAAAAAGACTTCCTAATTTGGAATTTAAACAAGAAAATGAAACAATGCCAATAAACAACATATCCAAACGAATGATATTTTTAAATTCATTTTTTTTAGTTCAATCCACAAAAAAACAATTATTTCCAGTATCTTTAGTCAGTACGAAATCGAAAAAACCGATTGGGGTCGGTTCGGTAACGACACGTTGATTGACAGTCCGAAGGAGGGCGGCGCTTCTATCTGACAAATACATTAATCTCGACAATCTTACACCCAGTTTAGGTTCAAGTGGAGTAAAATAAAGTTTCAATTTTAGTTGATATTTTGTATAAGTTGATGTTTGAGATTTAAATTATCAAATAAAATTTCAAAAGTAACTCAGTTTGCTTTTATAAATAGAAAAAATAATATTTCAAACTATGAATTTTCCTATAAATGTGTAAAACCACTAAGAAAAGTGTTTAGTTTTTATTTCCCATTTTCCGTAGTACAATAATTTGAGTTTGATATACAAAGAATTTCAATTTTATCTGTTTAATTGGAACCAATTATTACAATAAATATGTCGATGTTTTAAGAAAATCTGTATGTATCAACTCAGAGTTATTCAATGAATTTAAATAAATATATTCTCTATTTTTCATATTATACTCCCGCGGATTTGGTAATAGAAATAAAAGACGACTGCTTTGTGAGTCAAGTATAATACTTTATTCTGCTAAGCAGACGTTTCGATAACTAGATCGTTATCATCATCAGGCCTTTAACGTTGCTGCTACCTATTTCATCAATATCAAGACGCTGGTAATTAAAAATATCCCTAACCGTGTCTAACATCAGATATTATATATTTTTATTTTTAACTGAAATATAGAACATATTTATTTTTATTTCATTCATTACATGTGTAAAATCCTATTATGTAAGACAATATATTATGTAATGCCACTATAGTATCATCAAACTATGGAAAAAATATCTGTCCAGTAACGGAAACAATAATATTGACAACTAGTGAGTTTCTTGTCGAATAAGGAGAAATTCTGCTTTTAAAACTCTTGCTTTCTATTTGTTTCTCAGGCCCGAGATAAGCTCTTATTTTACGACAATATTTTCAGTCTGTTGATAAGATTGGTAATAAGAGAGCTCTTTAGAATAAACCTTCCTATAGAACCAATAAAAACAGAGATTTATTGCAAAAGCTCGGGGTAGGTAATCCCTCCCAGCGATATATCAAAACGACGACATGATTTAAATGTCATCTGCCTTTCATATTAAATTAATGTGCTTAAAGAGTGATGTAATATTTATGAAATATAATTACATGCAATATGTATTTATTGCAAATATCTGCATATTTTGTTTATATATTTATAAGGTAATCCTACATTTAATACCGTTTTCATGGCTAACACGGAATATTACATAAAACAATTAAATACAGAGTTTAATACTATATAAACGTGTAGTAACACGGTTACATATTTTATTATGTACAGTGAGGCCTATAAACGTGAAAATGTTGCTTAAATTACCTATTTATTTGAAAAGAAAAATTAGGATGTAATTAATTATTGAAACAATAACCTATGCGTTCATTATATTGTAAAACACAAATATTATGATTTATTTAATTATTGAAACAATAACCAATGCGTTCATTATATTGTAAAACACATATATTATGATTTATTTAATTATTGAAACAATAACCAATGCGTTCATTATATTGTAAAACACAAATATTATGATTTATTTAATTATTGAAACAATAACCAATGCGTTCATTATATTGTAAAACACAAATATTATGATTTATTTAATTATTGAAACAATAACCAATGCGTTCATTATATTGTAAAACACAAATATTATGATTTATTTAATTATTGAAACAATAACCAATGCGTTCATTATATTGTAAAACACAAATATTATGATTTATTTAATTATTGAAAGAATAACCAATGCGTTCATTATATTATAAAACACAAATATTATGATTTATTTAATTATTGAAACAATAACCAATGCGTTCATTATATTGTAAAACACAAATATTATGATTTATTTAATTATTGAAACAATAACCAATGCGTTCATTATATTGTAAAACACAAATATTATGATTTATTTTATTATTGAAACAATAACCAATGCGTTCATTCTATTGTAAAACACAAATATTATGATTTATTTAATTATTACAACGATACAAAGCAAAACAAATTATGTTTAAATGGCTTATAATATATCGGCCAAACGGGAAAATAATTATTAATACATGTTGAAATGTTAAAAATTTTGCAATAATTAATTGTTAAAAATAATATGAAGCATTAAAAACGGTCTTTGCTTATTTACAACAATTAAATTGAATTTTAAATATTCCCTGTTATAAGGCATTCAAACAATTATTATAATATTGCAATACATTAAAATTGGATTTTAAATTTTTAAAACATATGAACCATTAGAACAGTATTTAAATAATAACTAAGATGTGAAACTATATAACTCTATTTAGAACATTATAAAATATAAAACTTCATTATATTATGAAACATATGAAACAATAAACTTGTGCTTTAAATATGGCACACTGGCAATTTTTATACTTGTTATATCGCTTGGCAAAAAAATGATATTGGCTACTACTCACTGATATTCTCAGCAGACGCGTTCCGGACTAGATCAGTGGACTGCTCAATGCTGCAAGTCACGGAATAGACTTGCTCAGGTGTTTTGTAAAATTGAGAGTCTATAGTGTTTTGATGTTCTGTAATGTGGCATTGTTCATAGAGTACTTCTTAATTATGTGTTCGATTTTGTATCACAGACAATAAAACCAAAAATGGTTATCGCCTAACCGCATGAAATAACTCATCTAAAACTAAAATCGTTTAGAACTCAAATTAATAATTATTTTTATATAGACCTAGTACATGATTGTGTTTGAGTGTGTTTTGTCATTTAGAATGTATTATTGTTGGTTTTTGGGGTGTTTGTATATATCGAGGTTTTCTGTTGTGTTTAGTTTGTTGCTTT
Organism: Prosapia bicincta; assembly: GCA_036971475.1. Taxonomy (NCBI): domain Eukaryota; kingdom Metazoa; phylum Arthropoda; class Insecta; order Hemiptera; family Cercopidae; genus Prosapia; species Prosapia bicincta. The sequence goes on along the minus strand of JBAIZL010000004.1, from coordinate 116,459,347 downwards.
TTTTATGATATATGGAAGGTTAGTGACAAGACAATGTTAGAGTATCTGTGTAATATGCTCTCTTTCTCTCTCTCTCTCTCTCTCTCTCTCTATATATATATATATATATATATATATATATAATACGATTTCTTGTATATGGATGATTAGAATTATATATATATATATATATATATATATATATATATATATATATATATATATAAAATAACATAAAGTACGAGGCTTTAGAGTAAATTTAGTTAGTTGCTAAAATAATTATCTGTAAGATTAGCAAAGAAAGACACAAATAGTTTTGTAAAGTGCCGACAAAGCAGGTACCATCCATTATCCTTTTCCGGGAAAGCTATAAACTGTGTACCGGCAATTTGACAATGGAAGGGTCCAAACTTATTAGGACGGGAAAATCCACTGCCTGGGAAAATAACCGTGTACCGTTAGATGGAAACTGTGGGAACTTACAAAGAACACATTGGTAGTGGGAGAGATTAGGAATTTCAATAAAAACTAAATGATCGAGAGACGGGAGGAAGTTTTGAAGGGAACTCGGAAAGAAGGCAGACGGATTGGTGGGGACAAGGATGAGAGAGTTGTAAAAAGAATAAATTGTTAAATTAAGTAAAGAGTTTTTTATAAGTAAATTTCAAAAAGTGCGACGTAAAAGTTTTATTTAGAAATATAAAGTAAGTTTTTTTGTGTGTCAAGTGTAAGTGCAGAAGATAACTAAGGCCAAGATTCCAGGGACTCTTCAGAACAATAGGTATTATTTGAATATAAGTGTAGCCAACAGACATCTATATTTTAGTTCAGAACAAATTTAATTTCATTACCATTTATAAAATTTAATCTAGTTTCACCATTTCTAATTTAAGAAGCAAAGTTCCCGTATTAGCGATCCTAGAGCAACTATAAAAATTTAATACTGAATTTATTATCTTTGTTATGTTATTTTATTAGAAATCTAAAGCCTCAAAATCCACCTTTTATAAAAGTAATGTTAGTTAAGATATCAATCCTGTCACTGCAAAATATTAATATAAATTTGGTATAATGTGTAATGAAATAAATGCAAGTGATGTTTAAAATTTAGAGAGATTGTGAATTCTTTATAAACCTGAAGGTGTGACATTGGATAGGTAAGGTGAATAAATTAAACGTAAATTATAATTATAACAAAAGTTAAGTTATAATATATATAGCAAAATTTTATTTGATTGTGTGTTTATTATGGCTTTTATGCGTTTCTTTATTCAATATGTGTGGTAGTTGTGTTTCAGTTATTCATTCAAACATTGTAAAGCGTGAATTAAAAAAACTGTGTTTGACCAATTAATGAAACGTTGAAGCGGCAAAAATTGTGATATAATTATTTATTTAAACATTATCAGGCATTAAAAATTATATTTAATCAATTTTATAAATATTGGGAAATATTAAAAATGTAGCCCTCTTTAAATTCATTGATCAAACAACATAATCATTAAAAACATTTTATGTAATAAAATATTGTGAAACCTTAAACAATATCTCTTAAATCATTGTTTAAAACATAAAATATTGTGTTTTTCATTATTGAACATCAGGAAACGTTAAAAGGTTTTGTTTTAATTTAATTATTTTGCATGTGTTGGAGATTAGGTCATTTTATAACCGAAAAACGTACTACATGCTACAAGTTATTTTCCATTTCACTACAAAGACTGTGCTGCTACGATGTCTTGAGATAAAGGTTGTAATTCTGAAACTGTGAAATTTCATTTCGTTCTATACTCTGACGCACTTGGGGAAAATCACAGAATATTATCCCACGAAATATTTTTACTCTCATCATATCCATTTTCTACTATACACAAAAACTATTCATTTTTTAATATTAAATGATAAGTTTATTTATTTAGTACAACCAAAATGTAATGTTTTCCGGCTTGACAAGAGGAACAATTTAGTTGCCGAAACGTCGCACCAAAGAACTAAACTTTTGACACGATATTCAACCGGCTTCTCATTTATTCAATAGCTATCTGGAGTACTCAAATAAACATGAATTTCAACTACACATTTTAGTTCTATAAAAAAATGTGTAAACATATTAGAAGTCACTAAATTGATAAAAAACTAAATCGGATTTACAAATAAATTATTATTTTACATTACCCCTGAAAAGGCAAACTCCTTTGAACGGTAGCAAAATAGTTAGGTCATATATAATATACTGGAAAGACTAGTATACGTTACAAGTAAATATAAACCATACTTTCAAGTTTGACCCCCTTCTCATAGTGAAAACTCTTAGAATTCATCCTTAAACTGAAGTGAGAGAACGGCGCGGCGTGTGGAGTAGCCAGACAGACGGCTCTGTCAAATTAATCATTTTGAGAACTAATTAAACCTCGCCTTGCTCTTTAGGTCATACCTTCTTCTGCTTGACACCTCACCAACGCATTATATCTCTTGCAAGTTACACCCAAGTTTAATGAGCTTCAGCTCCCCCCCCCCCCCAACCACTGTATGAAATCATTATTTTTACCTCTTAGGAAAATAGAGTTTTTGGAATAATTGGCAATTATACTAACGATTAAGTACTGATCGATTCAACAAATAATTGAAAACTGAAAATTCTCTAATAAATTACTTTTCTTACGTTATTTTAAACATTTGCATAATATTTTATCTTAGGTGTTTGTACTAATGAAAGTCAAATGAATATAGGCAAGTCAGCAACGTACGTCTAATATCAATTTTTCAGTATTGAGGGATGCAACTGAACATTTTCATGGAAGAACTGATTTTGTAACAGAATATTTTTTCTAATAAAAATTAATATTTGTATTACAGAAAGGATAAGTGATATTGTTAAAATCCCTTTACAAAGATACTCAAATAAAAGTTAAAATGTCTATTATCCTTGTTAATTATAATCATTCAAGCTATTCAATCCATTTTTTCCATACAAAGAACATGAAATATCAATATTACTTGGTGAAAATTTGTATTCTGAAGTCAGCTTATTAAGGATTATTTCTTGAGAGCAGCTTCGCATTGTGTATTTCAGTTTATGATAAAACACAAAGCGACTGGCAAACACAATCGTTCGTTGAACAAATCCAGGGAAAACTTCTATTCCGTGGTTATGAACAATCGTACGCAACAGAAAGTCATAGCAGGGCAAATCTTCAATAAACATGAATAAACGTTTTGTACCTTATCAGAAATAATTTATCTTCATTTCATTCATTAACTTTTCCATTCTTTAATTTTTAGTTTCCAATTACTTCTATTAGTTCGCACTATCCCTATATATCTTGCTCAAAATTTCAATTGTTATTGAATTACATTTTACTCGTCTACTCAACTTCAAATACATTTTTCTAAACTTGTAGTGGATAACACTTGATCCTAAGACAGTTTGTTCAAATAATAACTTGATAATTAATTTTTAAAAGTTGATTTCCTTTAGGTTGGATTCGAACTATGTGGTCTTATGACTACATGTTTGAATACAGCAGTTAAAAATTAACATCAGATATTTTTCACTAAACGCTTAAAAAATATAGTTGAATTTGAGTGGACGAATAAAAAGTATTTTAATACCACACAATATCAAGAGCACAGTGGTACAATATATTACAATGAAAATATTGGAAAAACCCCCAATACCACAAAAATAATCAAAAGTAACAAATAAAACAAGTTACTTAAAATTAAACCCTTATGTACATTTCGATAACCATGTCAACATGAGAGGGTCTTATTACAAAATACAATATATCACACAAGAAGTTACAAACTAGATCATTCTAGTTTGTAACTTCTTGTTTGATAGATTGTATTTTGTAATAAGACCCTCTGATGATGACATGGTCACCGTAATGTACATAAGGGTTTAACCTTAAGTAACTTGTTTTATTTGTTATTTTTGATTATTTTTGTGGTATTTGGGTTCTTTTCAATATTTTCATTGTAATATTATAATAGCGATTGAAAATGTGAAAAATCTATATATACCTTACACTGCTAGTAGGCTTTATTTGTAATTATTAAGGAAAAAGTAACTAAAATAAAACTTTTCTTTCTTTTTCTAAGTAGGAATTTAATTTAAAATATTTTTTAAAAATATTTCTTGTTAAGGTTGAAAGATATTACATAACATTATTCTAATACATTTGTGAGACTATATTTATCCTACTTGATCGAAATATATTCACTGTTACAGTTTATTAGTGAAAATATTCTGAAAATTCAAGAATCATGGTTTCCTAAAATAAGTTTACAAACATAGGGAATTTAAATTGCATAGGGTAGGATCTCACTGGATTAAATCTTGTCAAATTAACAGCACCAGAAATACGTTTCATTATAGATTTCCCCTTTTAATAATAATTGGACAGTCCTCAATACGACCAGTTCAATCTCCTTGATCCCCGCCCACTATTAATGCAAACTCTTAAGCCTAATCCTATCGCCAATTATTTTTAATGAAAAAATAAATTGGGAATTCGAAGAAAACTGCGTTACTGGTTTTCACAACGTCATTGAAGCAGTTTTTTTTACCTAAAACAATTTAAGACAAAATTTGACAAAAGTGTCACAAAAAAGTCATTGTGGAATATTAAAAGAAATAAAACAAATAAATGACAATAAAAAACGAGTATATTATTACACTTATCGTAATAATTGACCTCAATTTTCTCAAATGTTTATAATATAATCAATTTGTTAATTTTAGGTTTTTGCTTTAAACATTGGAATAAGTTTTTTAATACAGTCGTTTTATTGATCGTCGTTCCCTTTCATTGTATGTCTCCTATGGAAAATATATATATATATATATATATATATATATATATATATATATATATATATATATATATATGCGCAACATATATATACACACACACACACACATATATATATATATATATATATATATATATATATATATATATATATCACCCTCTCATATCAGAGGTGATAATTTTAACCTCAATTATTATATCAATCCTTCCAGTGTCTTTCGTAGATGGTAATAGTCACATTTATTGATCATCTAAATTAACTAAAGTCACAAATAATATATATATAATTTGAATAATATCATCAAGGAAGGAGACTAGAAGGACTGCATATAATACATAGGATTATAAAAAAATACATCTGACCTGGTATAATGGATAACGAAAATAACATCTCGTGTAATTTACAGATCCGAAGTAGGGATGTTCAGTATTGGCAATAAAATATACAATAAATACTGACCACACCTATTTACCAAGTTGGTAACGTATTTTACTGCGTGTAAGAGGGAAGGTAAATAAGCGTAGTTGAATAACAGCAGCAGCGATAACATTAGACTCTACAGTCTCTGGTTCAGAGACAGAGAGGTAGATTAGGGCTCGTTTGTGTGATGCCGTCTACTCGAGGAACACTTTTCTTCGGGGCTATAGAAAATTCTCTACTGACCATTTAGTGTAAATTCACTATTACTCAAAAAACAGAAGTAAAATCTAATTTAGGTCACAATAAATCATCTGTTTAATATATATTTTCCTATATAAAACTTTATCATGTACTTTATAAAGTACTTTCATGTTCATATTCCGTAAATTTAGTAACGCACTGAGTGTGTGCGATGTTCGGGTAAAATATAAGACGATTTTATCTGGGTGAGGAAACTAATTTACTGATAAAACGATTAACAAACTCACAAAACTATATTCAGTAATTCAAAATCTTTTACAGTAAATCAGCTATAATAAAGGGCCTACTGTCAAGTTTTTGCAAATATTATGCTGTCACGTTTTGGTAGTGATGTTGGGGCATGTTGCAGACATAACTTCATGTATGATCCGTTCCGCTTTGTGGGATGTCTCGCTGCTCCCAAAATTAACCGGGTAACGCCATTGGGTCCCGCTTGAGCATTCATTGTAATATACAATATCAAGAGCACAGTGGTACAATATATTAAAATAAAAATATTGGGGAAAATCCCAATACCACAAAAATAACTGCTATTACAAGTTAAATCAAATTAAATCCATATGTCTAGTTCGTAATTTATTGTGTTCTAGATTGTAATTTTTTAATAAGACCCTCCGATGATGATGACATGGTCATCTAAATGTACATAGGGGTTTTACCTTAGGTAACTTGTAATATTAGTTATGTTTGGGGTATTGGGATATTTTCAGTATTTTTATTTCAATTCATCGTGTTTATAAATCGCATTTTCCTGACTTACACAACATGAAGCGCAAGTACACTATGGAAGTAGGAGATTTCCTAATGACTTCATGTTACCTCTGCGAACTATTCCTGTGTCTTCGGATGGACGCCTGTTCATCAATATGGACAATATTTGTACTGAGAAAGAATCTTAACTAATGTTGTAGCATTATGAGTAATGCTTATGCTCAAACCTAATGTTGATTTCTGTTGTAACGAAAATTGTAAGAAAAATAAAAGGAGAATCAGCACTTAAAGAAAATAAACTTCACAGAAATACTTTGCTATGTGAACATATAGACTACATATTTAATGAAAGTGTTTTTTTATGTTTCTAGAATTATTTATTCAAATATGTAAATCATCATGCATGCTCCATTAAATTTATTGATGATGTCAGTAGTTTTAAAATTATTATTTTGTTTGTAGAAAACTGTGATTTTCTGAGTTCTAACATTTTTATGAAGTTTGTAGTATCATCCTGTGCCTATGTGTCTATTTTCTTGTGTATATTAAGTGCTAAAACAATGTAAAATGTCATTTTCAGGTGCAAAATTTTGAAATATTGATTTTATTATTCATACAATTTTTTTCAACAATATATTCATAAAAATCCTTCTATTGCACTAAAACATGTTCTACAAAACACTGAACTTCTAGGAGTATAATGAAGATGCAAGCCACAGCAACTGAGTGACGATGGTCAATTTCTTTAGTTTTAGTTCTCTTACTTCATATATACTCATAAATATATGTACACATATATACCTCATATGTGTTGTTGCATACAACACAACAATTAATGGATCTAAAGTAAATTTCCTAAGAAATGTATGTTTTTAAAATTTCGCACACTAATATTTATTAAAAATAAATTAGGGTGAGTATATATTGAATTTTTAATTTTCTAAGACTAATAATTAAAAGTTATAATTTTTATTACTTTTTATATATATTTTTAGCAAAACATTTTAAAAAAATGATTTCTTATAATAATTTTATCCTCTCCCCCAACGTATGTATAATATAAATAAACGTATAAATTTGGATTTTTTAAATTTATTCACTATTAAATAAGTATTGATGGAGAATTCGTTGTTGTATAACTAAGTTTAATGTAATTAATTTTTTTATCATTTTGAACATTCTTGCAGTTTTAACTAAAAAACTAGACTCCGTAACTCAGAAAAAATTACATTGCTATAAACATTCTGTTTACTGCTTATTTTATGCACTTACATTCAAAATTTGTTATCTAATAAAGGGAATTATTGCTAATTTTCTAGTAAAAACTAAAATATTTGAAGAAATATATAAATATAATTGGTATTATAATATTCTGAAATACGTTTTAAAACAGAATATATTCATTAAAATATAAATATTCATAATCTACACATAAACGAAATACGTTTATAAATATTTCACGTGAATAATACATGAACCGAAAAACTATCTTGACAACGGTAAACGTTAGACCCCACCCTATCCATTTTATGTTTATTTTTTTATTAATGATATACATTATAAAATAAGATATAAAATAATACTTCCAAATGCATAAAATGTTTTAGTTATTTTACTTATTCATAGTATTTTACTTTATCCCCAATACTTCTGCATACTGAAATTCGTTGTTTTAATATTTTCAGTATACTGTAGTACAGAACCCATTCTATCATCGTTTGTTATTTAATTAAAATAAATTATGTTAAGTTATTTAACTTTATATTGGCATTTAACTAGTATAATTATAGCCTATATTGGCCTATTAAACTTTAGCATCTATTGTTCTAGGACAATTTGTGCAGCCTATTTAATATGTTTCTTTAAACACTAGTTTTTGTATTTTTAATTGAATTGTGGGGAAGAGCACTAGGAAACTTTAAGGATATAGCACAGAGCCAGCTGACGAGCCAAAACGCGATCGGTGTGTGATTTATTGAAACAATCGGGTGCATGAAAAACAATAACACTCGTTCTGTCTGGTATGGAAAGGGGTCAGAGACAAAACAAATTTTCTGTCTGCCATCAGTTTCATTGAATGTTTGATTCCTCGACATAAAATCAGGTTTCCCATTTGAAGTTCACTTCTCCACGTAAGGTAATTTCAAACAATATAATTTTAAAATATCATGTTCTTTCATCTAGTTATGAAAACGTGGAGCAGTACATAATAAGTTATTTGTTTGGGAATTACTAGTTCTCCATTTAGATCTATTGATGTTTGGTAAAATATTTTTAGTTTGTATCAATTCCCAAATTATTTTATAACATTTTTAAAGGCGTTAAATTTTACAATTACAAATGAACAACAAAAACATCATACACAATAATAAAGAACATACACAACAACGGAAAACATGCAAAACAATAAACATCACAAAAATCAATACTACTATAAACAACATATAAAATTTACAACACGCCGAATCTATAAGGTTTAACATTTAAAACCCTTGTACTCTAACTAATAATAAACCTATGTAGCAATATAGCTACAAAGTATACACTTCTGATAGATTTGGATTTAAAACAATTTTCAAGTTTTCAAATGGATGAATCAGACAGTTCCTTGTGGCAATATAATATATAGCAATGTACTTCACTTGTCTCCAAGTTACCTTTCGCAGCAAACTTTATTTCATTTTTGTTATAACTAAATCAGATACTTTCTAGCCAGATACTTTGAGCTTATAAACGTTTGTGTCTTGTGAGATTTTTGTAAAAAACTTTTGGGACATTGGCAGTAAGCTCGTTTCTTTAATGTATGTTTAAAGAGATTTTACATAAACCAGGCAGCCTATATTTTTGAACCAATATCGAAGAAGTTTTATTAAACCGTTAACTCTAATGTGGATATTTAATATATCCCTCATAGTAAAAATGTAGTTTAGTTATTTATTTTAAAGGAAAATGTAACATATTAAAAATTATAACATAACTCTATATGTAAAGAACGTCGATTACATGTGGTCGCCGATTTTTCGTTTCTCTAAAATATAGAAAATCAGTTTAACAAGTTTTAAGAGCATAAACAGTCACTAGTGTAGACACTACACCGGTTGACAGCTACTGGAGTGTTAAGTAGAACACACGGAACTCCAAATTTCTAATACATAAGTATTATGATACTTATCTATAACTGTATAAATCAACTGTGGCGTAATGTTTAACTGAAATGAATAAAGCCTCTATATCACAAATAAAGTTTTCATTTATTCATCACCTTATATACATTTTAATTGCACAGTAATCATCTTCAGAGGTAATTTACAAAACAAAATATTAAATTAAATGTATTTTTATTGTAAATTACCTATGATGATGATTGCTATGCAATTGAAATGTACATAAGGCTTTGAATAAAAGAAAAAGTCATTTATGGTATAGAAGTTTCATTTATTTAAGTTATTCAATTAGTTTACTCTATAAGTTAGTAACACAATAACATTATGTAAACCCATGCAGCTTTGCTAGAGTAAAGTGTATCTGCTTGTTGTATGTGAAGAGTTCCAGTGTTTAACTAATGTTATTTTAATATTAAAGCAGTGTTACATTCTATATATTACAAAGTTATTTTGAGAAATAATAAATGGAGGTCATTTATTGATGTCTAACAACAAAACTATATTCTGACAATTAGAATTGTAATTATTATGTAGTGTATTTCTTTTTTTTAACGAAGGTGTTAACACCTTTTTACCCTCTTTTAATAAATTAGAGTTTTAAAACTAAGGGTAATTTTAGACCCATAGTTTTAAATAGTATCTAAATATAATAAGAGTAAAAACTGACACTTCCAGTTAAAGAACAGTATTTCCAGAATGAAATTAAATAGACACAAAGTTACAGTGCAAGTAGCATTTTATATATAATTATTTCTGTGCTCTACATATATATATATATATATATATATATATATATATATATATATATATATATATATATATATATATATATGTGTGTGTGTGTGTGTGTGTGTGTGTGTGTGTGTGTGTGTGTGTGTGTGTGTGTGTGTGTGTGTGTGTGTGTGTGTGTGTGTGTGTGTGTGTGTGTGTGTGTGTGTGTGTGTGTGAGTGTGTGTGTGTGTGTGTGTGTGTGTGTGTGTGTGTGTGTGTGTGTGTGTGTGTGTGTGTGTGTGTGTGTGTGTGTGTGTGTGTGTGTGTGTGTGTGTGTGTGGTGTGTGAGTGTGTGAGAGAGAGGGAGTGTATGTGTGTGTGTGTGGTGTGTGTGAGTGTGTGAGAGAGAGGGAGTGTATGTGTGTGTGTGTGTGTGTGTGTGAGAGAGAGAGAGAGAGAGAGAGTGTGTGTGTGTGTGTGTGTATGTATGTGCATATGTATATGTATGTATGTATATATATATATATATATATATATATATATATGTGTGTGTGTGTGTGTGTGTGTGTTGTAACACATTTTAGATGGTGTTACATATTAGAAATAAGATTCAGAAAACAAACGTGAATTAATTGCATAATGTAACAATAATAAATAAGTATATAAAAACAATTGTGAATATGTAAAATTTAATCTATGGAGAATACTGGCCTCTGGCGAGTAAACTTGAAACTAATAATATGCGCAGATCAGTGTGCGGTAATTAAGATGGAAGCGTGCTGGCCATGATTACACTCTCTCGATATAAAAATGTAGCCGGGGATGCACGTCTCGAAAACAGAGGAGAAAAGGAATGTTTTATTTTAAAGTGTATAGTTAGTTAAAGTTTTATTTTGTTGCAGAGATGCTACGTATAACATATCTGTATTAAAACTCTCTGTCTCGTCACCATGGAGTCAGCGGCACGTGCATTAAGATAGCAGAGCGAGGAGAAGTTTAATTTTTTTTAAAGATGTAACAGTTTCTTATATTTATTGTTTAGTAGATGAAATGCTGCGTTACGGTACAACGCAGGGAACAAATTCATAATTACGAGCGAGATGAGACAATCCGCAAAATCAGGGAATCCAAAGAACAACGCATGGCTTCACCAGTTGTAACAAAAACTGCTAAGTTGTAAAAAATTAAGCAGTTTAGTGAACAAGTTGCGAATTTAACTTATTAATATGTAACTAGCGTAGTATTCCTCTAATATGTTAGTTTTATACTCTAATACATTTTTCTCAATAAAGTAACATTGATTGTTTAAATTAAAAATTTGTGAGTTGAATTATTTAATGAACACATAACTCTTGCATTTCAATTAAATTTGACATTGCGGGTCAACTAATTAATTATGTAACTAAACCACTGCAATATTTAATAACAGCCTTAATTCCTCAGGGATTAAAGTTTAAAATAAATGTGTTACAGTGTGTGTGTGTGTGAGTGTGTGTATGTGTGTGTGTGTGTGTGTGTGTGTGTGTGTGTGTGTGTGTGTGTGTGTGTGTGTGTGTGTGTGTGTGTGTGTGTGTGTGTGTGTGTGTGTGTGTGTGTGTGTGTGTGTGTGTGTGTGTGCATCATGATTCATCTTTCGCTAAAATATAGACTAGTTTTCTTTAGTTTTCAGAACTAGTTCGAAAATACTATACTTTATAGACAAGAGTAATTTAAGTCAATATATCATGGAACTTTCAATGTAATATTTAAATAAAAATAAAAGACGGATGTTTTAGTGGAGCGAATGATAATTTATGGTGGCGAAGTTTCTACAACGTATTTGCGGCCCTATTCAAGTTATTATAATACCTTTGACCTAAAAATGGAATGTTGCAATGGCTTCGACAGTGAGTGATAAAGATTTCGTCCTATTAAATAATCATTCGACTCGCTAATACAGTACAACTTTTTTCTTTATTCTAAATAACTTCATACGACTGACAAGATGATAAGTAACAAAATGTTCAGGGCCTATAATGACGTGTTTTTGTAGTTTAAAATGAATTGTTTTCTCTTTAAAGTTTTTCTTTTAAAACAAAAATTATGAACAGCATACCATTGTCTGAGGGTTAAGGGGTATGAGATTGATAGGGGTAGGCTGTGCAAAAAACCCCTTGGTAATTCTCTCTTGGTAAATAAATATGGATAGAGCTTCTTAAATTGATGCTGCCTTCTACAAATATGTATCGACTAAGCTTTCTACCGTTTCCTCGAAACCCATCGTAGTCCGCGTTATATATAAAACCAAGAATCACAATACAAGGTGTTTATTTCTGAAGGCAATACTATTAACCGCCATTTTGAAATTGAACTTTCAATAACACGCTTTATGAGAAAACACTTCAGCGATATTTCCAACTGGATAATATTAGGCGTTTATTGAAACTTAGTCTAAATTAGAAATTAGCACTACAGCAGTGAAAATATTTTTTTCTAAGTTTAAATATTTTTTTTTGAAAAGTTGGGTATTATTTCAAAACACAAAATAACTCTTTAAGAAAAAAACAAGCTACTTATATAAGCAGTAGAACCCTCTGAAGTAGCGTAAAAAGCAAGAAAAACATATGATAAATCGAAACTCCTGACATATTAACTTGCAAACTAAAGACAGACTGTAGATACTTAAATAAATGATCCTAGCTATAAGAATAAGGAAAACTAAGGTTAAAATTTTGGACAACGGTCCCGAAAGCACAAGTAGTTTCCAGGAAAACGCTGAGCTTTCGACAAAGAATTGTTCTCTAAATAACTTTGCTATAAAAAATACATTCCATTTGAGATAATGGCTAACGCTCTTTCTTAATAAACAAGAGGAAACACGTTCAGTTTCAGCGACGGGTATAGTACTTTATCACAGGGTAACAGAAACGGGAGTAGCTCTGTGAATGGAAAACAACAACAAAATAGACTGAAAGTAAAATTTATTCTGTTTTTAGTTTGGCTTCTGACATCTGTATACTGTGGCAGAAAAATGAGACACCAAACTCAATTCTGACAACATCAAAGACTGTCATGTCATTAGACATGTTTTAGCACAAGGGCCATCATCAATGATGGACAGACACTAATTACGTATTATTTTTATATCTCATTTAAGCTATATCATTCTGTTATTAAAGACATTGTTATCGGTAGAATAATTGTAGTATTTCATATGTATACTAAAAACTATATGTTTTATGTAAACATAGTTAACATGAGATTCCTAATATATTCATCTTCACTTGAGAACGTTTGTAAACATTTGAGTACATTTTTTTTCTTTCTTAACATTACAATATTTCACTTTGTTAAAGCGTTTCGGAATAATTCCATGCTCAAGTAATAATAATTAGAGAGTACAGTTCTATTAAAATTTAACAATGGAGTTATTCGCATCAACAAAGAAAAGTATCGTAATATTAGGAAAGGTAAAAAACATTACTAAAATATGTAGTTTATTTAGCTTATGTTCATAGATTTTCATCGGAAAATAAGGCAATTGGTAAAAGAATTGACTTAGTTCTTACTTACTTCTTGCTGCGGACGTCCAAGGTCATGTGACTCCGATGGTCCGATGTCCAAAAGAATTGAAGTAAAGGTCACTTAAATTGGAGAGATTAAAGAATTAGATAATGCTACGTTTATAGGATGATCAGGAAAAAGGTTTACTTGAATTTCGATCACCAGTCTAGATTGCTGTGTGTCAGTTTTATGTCTTTATTTTGAAATAAACGGCAATGTTAAGGAGCCCTAGAGGTTTTTAACGTACCTTGAATAGAATATTTAAGAAATTTAATAAGTCAAATGAAACTTTAAACTTGAAAACAAAAACTAAACATCTTTTGGGATTAATAAGTCCAAACAGATTAGACTAACATTACATTTTAAATATATTTTTCAAAGTATAAAACTGCTTGTTATAAAAAAGTAACATTTTTACTCGAAACAGAATATTTCTTTTTAATTGTCAACTTATGCACAACAGTATTTAGTGCTTTTAAACTCATGTTAAATAGTTCCAACTATTTTTTGACTAAAGCTGAAATTTACAGCGAGATAATTTACAAATAAATATCTGTTTTATCCACAAGAATAATTACATGAAGAGAGTAAAAACCAAAATTAAAATAACAACAGAATATCATTAAACTTATTTCAATTGCATAGATAGACACTAAATCAAATTATAACACCTTAAACCATTGAGATAGATAGTTTAGGACAAGTTTAAAGATGTAATTATATGAGTGTTACTCTGAAACGTTGTTATTAATAGCCAAGTAATCACACAAGATGGAGGAGTCCAGAGCACTTAGCTCACAGATGAATCTGACAGAGAAGATTAATTCTTACAAGAAAGCTGTGTCTCTGAACCTGTCTCACTCAGCTTTAGGCAAAAGCACGTGCATTGCTTAGTTCAATATATTTCCAAACAACCAAAAAGGAATAAATTATTATATTGTTTAATGTTATCTTTCAAATGTTATTTATGTACAAATTATTTAGAAATACAAACAAATGTAAATATTATTTAAAGTGTTATTTAAAGTTATATATATATATATATATATATATATATATATATATAAATGTATTATAAATTAACAATAAATAATACGGTAATAATCTTTATTTATATGAAGATTTTGAAAATTGTTGTGTACGCTTCAATAACGCAAAAACAACTACACCAATTTAGCTAAAATTTTGACACGACATACGACCCGCTTCAAATATTGTTTCTATTTATTTTTCACGCCAGTAACATACCCCGGACCGCAAATAAACGGTTTTTGATCTGTCAGCTCTATATTTGGAACATAGACTTCTGCCGCAAGGGAGAGGAACACTCGCCATACTTAATCTTTATATTCGGGCACTTATGACCGCATAATATAAATGATAAATGACGAACTGGGGAGGGGGGGCTTTTTCTTACACGTGCCACGAGGTAAAGGAATACCATTTTTTTATCAAATTGATTCTACCAACAGTTCGATCAAGAAATGACAGTCTTAGCTTTGCATTGCCTTACCTTTTGAAATATTCAAAACTTCAGTGTGAAGTATTTACACTTTTACGAAATATAGGCTATGCTTTGTTTTTATCCTCATTTCTCAAAAATGCAACCAAAAAACTGCCGAAACGGAGCTGATTGAGCTTAGCTGAGCTGAGTGGACTGAACTGAACCGATCCAGTGTGCAACCACTCTAAAGTATCTTTATTTTGAATTTTCAAACAGTTCAAAACTTCCTCATTGATTTGTCGCCGAAAAAAAAAACAAACTTTCTGATCCCATAAGTTCATGTTTGTATAGCTAACCACGTACTCACACACACACACACGCGCGCGGGCAAACACACACACACAAGCGCGCACACACACACATAGCCTACCCTACACACACATATACACACACATCTATATATGCTATAGCAAAGCGGGGCAGAGTACAGCTAGTAATATAACAATTATTATAATATAGTTTTACGTTATGTAATATGTATATATATATATATATATATATATATATATATATATATATATATATATATATATATATATATATAGATATTATATATATATATATATATATATATATATTATATATATATATATATATATATATATATATATATATATATATATATATTGACAGTGGTTTCTTGTATTCATTGTTCACTTAATTCCACTTCTATAGACTTAAAGAAGAATCTTTCTTGATATGTTAAGAGTCTATATTCAAGAGCTACATGCTTCTTCTACAGTGGTCTCATTTTCGAGCATTAGAAGATAGCGTTGTTCTGTCACTAGTTGGTTCCAACATCAATTGCACATTACCAAAAATCTTACTTTCGGAAGTATAATATGTACAACGGGTGGGTTTTTGGGAAAACGATGTCCAGTACGCGATTGGTTTACTTTTACGGAATGACATCACACATCCCAAAGACGGTTTGCAAGACAAGCGTTATTAAAGCACAATTAATGTTTAAAGATTGATGTACTGACCACGGTTTAGCGCATAAAAGCGGGAATGTAGAAACGGTTGTTAAATACAGTTATAAAGCTCTCCTGATTGCTGAGGTGGCGGAATCGCAATAGTTTACTTGATATAGAACAGTCATGTACCGCAGCGATAGGGGAGGGGTCACTACCCTACATGTCACTTTGCCCGATTGCATGGTTGATTCGTAATGCGAAATCACTATTTCTGAACTAAAAATGTAACCTACAATAAGTTTTCAGTTAAATCCGAACTCCATTATTCCTGTTACACAGAACTAAATGAGGCAATTCAGAGGAATGCTTCTAATAAGCATTAGAGCGACGGGGGTGGCTCAGCTCTAATAATACACCTCCGCAAGTAAGCTGATACATTATTCAAGAGACATTGCGTGACATCTGGGCTGACAATATGTAATCACGTTTCACATATCAAGCCTACGTGCCTGTCAATCCAGAGACTCTCATTCTCCATCACGTACTTAAAGTTTGGAAGTTTTTTATTTTGAGTTAACGTTACCCCTTTACGTTTTTATTAATTTTAAGTGGTAATATTATTTATACGGAGTGCCGTAAAAATTATATCTTGCCTTAATAATGTAAGTTTCACAATATTTAACAGCATAATATAAGTTACCATCAAAATGGTATAAAAGGTAATATTTAATCTCATTCATTGACTAAATTATTGCTTGTTGTTATTGATTTCAATTATTATAAACTAAAAACCTGCTTTTTGCTGTTAAAGTTATAACCAATGTAATATAAAAGCGAAATTAGAAGCGTTGAAGTCTTAATAATAAATAATCGTTATCATAGTAACAAGTAGAAAGATTAAGTAGTGACGTTAAATGAATTTTAAAAAACAACACATTCCAACGGCAGTTATCTATAATGAATACAGCTCAATTATAAATCATAAATTTAGTTATGTAATAATATTTTTTTATTTGTATTTGTACTTAATATAGTTATATATTATATATAATAGTTATATATAGTACGTTCCTTTGCTAAACCGCACGTAAGGAAAACATACAACCCAACTCGGAGTCTAAGCCGTTCAAGATCTTGGCACTTGAACAAATGAAAACTGAAGCACCACAACTTCTGAATGTTGACTCGCAAAAAACTTACAGCAAATTTATTTAGTAGGATTTAAGTCTAAGTATATATATATATATATATATATATATATATATATATATATATATATATATATATATATATATATATATGATAAATTAAAAATATTTCAAAAACAAGAATACTTTTAATGAATATACTTATTCAAAGCTTTTCGCCGATAAAATAGTATCAGCATGTTCAGTAAAATAATTATCTAATAAAATATTTTTACAAAATTAAATCATATATACTACAAACGACCATATGTTTATAAGTATTGCACTTTATGCAATTTTTTCTATAACATCAATGACCTTATAAATAGTTTGGTGTCTTGATCTCACTTGAATTTTTTCATCAATTAATTTGTCTTTAACTTTATGCTTATAAATTTCCAATGTTTCAAATATATTCATTTTTTATCTTTTATTTAATTGTTTTAATAATTTCATATTTTCTATTTCCGGAAACTCGTGTCCATTATTCATAAATGCGTAGCTAAATTTGACTTGTATATGTTTGGTTTTATATGAGCGTTTAAATGTTCTTTGTATCTTTCTTTCAATTTCTTTTTAGTTTGTCCTACATATAATTTATTACAAGTTTGACATTTTATATTATATACTCCATTTCTTTCGTGCATATTATTTTGATTTTTGTTATTGTTTATAAAATTTTTAATTTTATTATCAGTTTTATATGTAATTTGTAAATTTGTTTCTATAAATAATCTTGTAATTTTATCTATTTCGTTACCAGTGAATGTAAAAGTTGTCCAAATATTTTCTCTCTTATTAGGTACAAAGATATTTTCGAGTTTATTTTGTCTCATTATGTTATTATTTAATTTATCTATAGTTTTTCTTTTATATCCATTTTCTAAACTATAATATTTATTCTTTTATTTGATCATTTAAGTTCATTGGTATTTTGTGCATTCTATGTAGTAATTTATAAAGCGCTGCCACTTTTTGGTTGTATGGATGATTTGAATAATTAGGTATTATTTGATTTGTCTGCGTTGGTTTTCTATATATATTATATTCAAATGATTCATTATTTCTAGTAATTGTAATATCTAAATAATTTAGTTTATTTTTTTAATTTAAATTCATGAGTAAATTTTATATTTTCGTGTATATTATTTATACAGTTTAATATTTTGTCAATATTTAAACCATTATTATTTGATATGTATAATCCATCATCTACATATCTAAACCAGTGTCCATTTTGATCATATGTTTTAATAATCTTATCTATTTCAATGTCTATATTTTGTAAAAATATTTCCGATATAATGCTGGACATTGGAGAGCCCATTGTTAATCCATCTTTTTGTTTATAAATTTTATTATTATATAAAAAATCATTTTGATTTAATATGATTTTTAATGTATTTGTTATTTCTTGTGTTAATGTTTTATCCTGTTCAAATGTATCTATATTATTTTTTATTATTTCAAGTGTTTTCATTATAGGTATGTTATTATACATGTTAGTAACATCAAATGATATTAATTTTGTAATATTATCAATTTTATTATTTTTTAATTTTTCAATAAGCTCAATTGAGTTTTTTATATTATGAGTATTATTTAGTTTTACCTTATCTTTAAGTACTAAAGCCAAATATTTTGAAATTTATTAAGAAGGAGCAGTTGTAAAATTAAGTAATAGTCTAATTGGTTTATCTTCTTTGTGCAATTTAATTAGTCCATTTAATAACTAATTTATAACGAAAATAACTTTGTACCTAATAAGAGAGAAAATATTTGGACAACTTTTACATTCACTGGTAACGAAATAAATAAAATTACAAGATTATTTAAAGAAACAAATTTACAAATTGCATATAAAACTGATAATAAAATTAAAAATTTTATAAACAATAACAAAAATCAAAATAATATGCACGAAAATAAAGGTGTATATAATATAAAATATCAAACTTGATATAAATTATATGTAGGACAAACTAAAAAGAAATTAAAAGAAAGATACAAAGAACATTTAAACGCTTATATAAAACCAAACATATATAAGTCAAATTTAGCTACTCATTGTATTAATAATGGACACGAGTTTCCGGAAATAGAAAATATGAAATTTTTATAAGAATTAAATAAAGGATAAAAAATGAATATATTTGAAACATTGGAAATTTATAAGCATAAAGTTAAAGACAAATTAATTGATGAAAAAATTCAAGTGAGATCAAGACACCAAACTATTTATAAGGTCATTGATGTTATAGAAAAAATTGCATAAAGTGCAATACTTATAAACATATGGTCGTTTGTAGTATACATGATTTAATTTTGTAAAAATATTTTATTAGATAATTATTTTCCTGAAGATGCTGATACTATTTTATCGGCGAAAAGCTTTGAATAAATATATTCATTAAAAGTATTCTTGTTTTTGAAATATTTTTAATTTATCAACTATATTACAAGAAAACATATCACCATATATAATATATATATATATATATATATATATATATATATATATATATATATATATATATATATATATATATATATATAATTGCTAAATCAGGCACGCACAAAAGACGATTTGGTGTAAAAGTAACGTGTAAATGGTTATATACATATCTTTGTATGCTCAAACCCACTTGATTTATTTATTTGTGTAAGTAATCATATAATATTCCACAAAACCCTATCTCGCTATATATATATATATATATATATATATATATATATATATATATATATATATATTAAATATAGTGATATGTTTTCTTGTAATATAGTTAAAAAATTTAAAATATTTCAAAAACAAGAATACTTTTAATGAATATATTTATTCTTCATAAAATAAATAATATATATATATATATATATATATATATATATATATATATATATATATAATGGTGACAAAGTAATAAGAAATCGGAATGATATACAACCAATTGCCTAAGAAGGTGTCGCCGAGACACTGCTATTAATCAATAGAGCCGCCAGCCAGGGCTGTACCTTTATTAAAACACGTTTGTCATTGGTGGAATTATAGAAGTGATTTTATTTTTATTCTAGAAAAATATGGTAATTTTCCTTTGTAGTTTTTTTGTTTGACTTCCAAGTACTATTACAATATTTTTCCCTTAGCACTAGAAACGTTTATTCTGAATGTACAATTTTCTATGTATCTATAAGACTCTATAACATATTTCGTTGCTATGGACAGGAATATTTTTCCAGTGTTATAGTTTTTTTTGTAATTACCTCATTCTAAATATATTAAATATTTAATATGATGATATGTTTTCTTGTAATATAATTAATAAATTTAAAATATTTCAAAAACAAAAATACTTTAGATATATAGATATTAATATATATTTCCTAATATTACATAATATTATACTTGAATATATATACATCTTGTTCAAATTATTATTCGTTAATAAAGTACTCTTTATTCATCCAATTTAATGGAAACACATTTTTTTTAAACCTGTAGATGCCAATTGATACAGTTCTTGTTTTGAATAATATTTCAATAATTAAATTTATTAATGAAGTAATTTTTGTTTTAATTATACATGGGAGAAATATTCTTCACAAAAGGGGCAAGATATGAAGTATAATAGTTTTGTTCCATTTGGCTTAAAATGAGGTATATCATATGATTTCATAAAACAGCTGATTATATGTTATACGCTATGAGGTAGAACAACTGTTTTAATACATAGGTTATGTTATTCTATTTATAATAATTGTAATTATTTAACAAAAAAACTCTGAAACAATATTTTACTTTGTTGACCTTAGTAGGAATTGACATTAAACACTTTTTGTTGATATCACTTGTTATATATGGTACTCATAAACACACCTTAAACAAGGAATAAAACATTTTAAGCACGAAAACTATAAATGGTCACAATAACAATTTGAAGCAACTGTTGGGTGGTTATAGTTTTAATAGATAAAAACCTCGTAACCACAAAAACCTTTTAATTGTCTTAAGGTAATTACAAGAATAATTATAATTGGTATAAGTTACACACACACACACACACACACACACACATATATATATATATATATATATATATATATATATATATATATATATATATATATATAAAGACCTATATCGTTACCGCCCTCACTATGCTACACCACTAATTTCTCCTAAACATGATTGCTTTGGAATCGAAATGTACACAAGGATTTAAATAAAAATTATTCTGTTATTCGGTTGGGTAGATTTATGTACAATAGAAAACCTTATATAGAGTTTACAATATTATGTTTAAATTTAGAACATAATCTTAATTTAACAATACACATAAAATTATACTCATTTTCATTTCTGTTAAGAATACTTCTATATATTTGAGTATATTTTTCTGCCGTTCCTAAGTTTTCAATATTCTCTTCTCTTAACGCGTTTCGAATTAACTCCATTTTCAAGACTTCAATAGTACTCTTAAAGTTTTGACAATGTAGTTAATCCGAAACGCGTCAATAGAAGAGAATATTGAAATGTTAGGAATAGCACAAAAATGTACTCAAACATATATACACATAAAATGTTATAAAAAAAAATGTATTTTATAAAGCAGCACTATTAAATACTAAAATGAAACATTGGTATTTCGTATCATACTTATAAAGTCTTCAGTAACTATAGGATGTGTTATAAATTAAGCAAAATAACAAAATTTCAAAACTATTAACTAATCTCGAAAACGTTTGGTAAACTCGATACATGATCTGGCGTAATATAAACCAGCTTCAAACGATCATTATTAGATTAAAAAAATGACATTTCTAAAATTTTAATACAATAAAGCAAAAATCAACAAGTTACGATAGATTTTGTGATAAAAAAAATGTTTTAGGATTAGAGTCTCTTTTTGCATACGGTTATATATTACTTTACCTAGGAAAAAAAATTTTTGAAACGTAAAATCTGTCCTAAACGGATACTTTATAGTTATATTTTAATACAACAGCATAATGTAATTGTATGTGAGTCGTGTAATAACATATGTCACTGAGGGTTTTCACTGAGGTTATGTTCCTAACACTGTTTAGGATTTGATACATTTTAAATAAATTATTTAGAAAGTTATTCTTTAGAATGCATTTTTAGTAATATGTGATACAGGAAATAATTAGATTTTATATTATTTTAAAAAATGAATTACACACCGTTAAAACCTTTTAATAGAAATCCTAAATATAAATTTCACATAACGTATATAAAATTATTTTTCAGTAATATTGGAATAATATCTGCTCTAAAGAATTTAATTACAGAAGTTTTTCCCCTTACACAAACTAACACTTGACAAACTTACACAAAGTTTCATTGATTTTACCGACTGTTTGGGCTAAGATATTACAACACTCTAACCGTTGCTTCTCTATAAGTATGTTTCTATATGCTATACTCCACTTTTTCGAAACGGTTAAACTTTCGCCAGGTAATGATTTCATGGTCAACACAGCATAATATTTATTTAAGGATTTGGTGGTTTTTATTGAGGTTAAGTGAATTTCTCGGCTTTTACTAAGTGAATTAAAGTATTTACGTTCTATTTTAGATTTGTTTCAACCCCTATTAAAAATACATATGTGTAAGAGAAATCATATGTTTATTGAGTATATTAACGTAGAATATAAAAAGTTACTGAGGTATATGAGAATGTTTAAATACTGCAATGTTTGCTTTTCTAAATATAATTTCAGTTTTTATTCTAGTAGTGCGCAAGCTATAAGCAAAAATACGTTTCTGATGACCATAAAGTATTCCGAAATCCGAGTCAAGTGTTTCTACTCAGCATATTTTTATTCCAATTGTAATATGACCAGCGAATTGAAAACCAACTAACACAATACTTTGAAATGGAGGCATGCTTCTCATTGATGTTATCATTATGAACATATTCCCTTTTTATAGTACTCCTCCTCTCAATCGAAATGAAAACAGATATCTATTTGCTATCGACTATAGCTGTTTTTATATAATACGTTTTATAGGATTATATATATATATATATATATATATATATATATATATATATATAAACTTTGCCACACTGTTTTCTTGTATTCACTTATCACTTTCCCTATATGTTCTTAAACAAGAATCTTACTTGGTATTTATGCGAGTTAACTTTTAAAGATCGTTAGTATCTCCATTATCTAGCATCATTGACCGGAGGTTGCAGTAGACTGCGAGATGTGTGGAATTTCTGTTGTCATAAGGTGTGGTGTACCATTATTGTTCTACTTTCGGATTCACTGCACTGTGGGAGTCTTTTAAGTTTGTCTTGGGGTTAGTTGTGTCTATTAGGTTAAATAATTTCTCGTTTGTTTATTTTTTGTATTTTTTCGTTTATTTTAGATAATTAAAAAAATCTAGACTGATGTAGTCATACAACTATAAGGTACATAGAAACATTTTGATAATTCTGATATTGTCAATCAGCGAAAAGCTTCAATATAAGAAGAAAACTAAAATAAAACATTTTTGTTTATGAAAGTGTCATTTAATTGTGATTATACAAAACAATAAAAAGAAATTCATCCAAGGAGAACAAAATATATATATATATATATATATATATATATATATATATAAACTTTGCCACACTGTTTTCTTGTATTCACTTATCACTTTCCCTATATGTTCTTAAACAAGAATCTTACTTCGTATTTATGCGAGTTAACTTTTAAAGATCGTTAGTATCTCCATTATCTAGCATCATTGACCGGAGGTTGCAGTAGACTGCGAGATGTGTGGAATTTCTGTTGTCATAAGGTGTGGTGTACCATTATTGTTCTACTTTCGGATTCACTGCACTGTGGGAGTCTTTTAAGTTTGTCTTGGGGTTAGTTGTGTCTATTAGGTTAAATAATTTCTCGTTTGTTTATTTTTTGTATTTTTTCGTTTATTTTAGATAATTAAAAAAATCTAGACTGATGTAGTCATACAACTATAAGGTACATAGAAACATTTTGATAATTCTGATATTGTCAATCAGCGAAAAGCTTCAATATAAGAAGAAAACTAAAATAAAACATTTTTGTTTATGAAAGTGTCATTTAATTGTGATTATACAAAACAATAAAAAGAAATTCATCCAAGGAGAACAAAATATATATATATATATATATATATATATATATATATATATATATATATATATATATAAACTTTGCCACACTGTTTTCTTGTATTCACTTATCACTTTCCCTATATGTTCTTAAACAAGAATCTTACTTCGTATTTATGCGAGTTAACTTTTAAAGATCGTTAGTATCTCCATTATCTAGCATCATTGACCGGAGGTTGCAGTAGACTGCGAGATGTGTGGAATTTCCGTTGTCTCAAGGTGTAGTGTACCATTATTGTTCTACTTTCGGATTCACTGCACTGTGGGAGTCTTTTAAGTTTGTCTTGGGGTTAGTTGTGTCTATTAGGTTAAATAATTTCTCGTTTGTTTATTTTTTGTATTTTTTCGTTTATTTTAGATAATTAAAAAAATCTAGACTGATGTAGTCATACAACTATAAGGTACATAGAAACATTTTGATAATTCTGATATTGTCAATCAGCGAAAAGCTTCAATATAAGAAGAAAACTAAAATAAAACATTTTTGTTTATGAAAGTGTCATTTAATTGTGATTATACAAAACAATAAAAAGAAATTCATCCAAGGAGAACAAAATATATATATATATATATATATATATATATATATATATATATATATATATATATAAACTTTGCCACACTGTTTTCTTGTATTCACTTATCACTTTCCCTATATGTTCTTAAACAAGAATCTTACTTCGTATTTATGCGAGTTAACTTTTAAAGATCGTTAGTATCTCCATTATCTAGCATCATTGACCGGAGGTTGCAGTAGACTGCGAGATGTGTGGAATTTCCGTTGTCTCAAGGTGTAGTGTACCATTATTGTTCTACTTTCGGATTCACTGCACTGTGGGAGTCTTTTAAGTTTGTCTTGGGGTTAGTTGTGTCTATTAGGTTAAATAATTTCTCGTTTGTTTATTTTTTGTATTTTTTCGTTTATTTTAGATAATTAAAAAAATCTAGACTGATGTAGTCATACAACTATAAGGTACATAGAAACATTTTGATAATTCTGATATTGTCAATCAGCGAAAAGCTTCAATATAAGAAGAAAACTAAAATAAAACATTTTTGTTTATGAAAGTGTCATTTAATTGTGATTATACAAAACAATAAAAAGAAATTCATCCAAGGAGAACAAAATATATATATATATATATATATATATATATATATATATATATATATATATATAAACTTTGCCACACTGTTTTCTTGTATTCACTTATCACTTTCCCTATATGTTCTTAAACAAGAATCTTACTTCGTATTTATGCGAGTTAACTTTTAAAGATCGTTAGTATCTCCATTATCTAGCATTATTGACCGGAGGTTGCAGTAGACTGCGAGATGTGTGGAATTTCTGTTGTCATAAGGTGTGGTGTACCATTATTGTTCTACTTTCGGATTCACTGCACTGTGGGAGTCTTTTAAGTTTGTCTTGGGGTTAGTTGTGTCTATTAGGTTAAATAATTTATCGTTTGTTTATTTTTTGTATTTTTTCGTTTATTTTAGATAATTAAAAAAATCTAGACTGATGTAGTCATACAACTATAAGGTACATAGAAACATTTTGATAATTCTGATACTGTCAATCAGCGAAAAGCTTCAATATAAGAAGAAAACTAAAATAAAACATTTTTGTTTATGAAAGTGTCATTTAATTGTGATTATACAAAACAATAAAAAGAAATTCATCCAAGGAGAACAATATATATATATATATATATATATATATATATATATATATATATATATAAACTTTGCCACACTGTTTTCTTGTATTCACTTATCACTTTCCCTATATGTTCTTAAACAAGAATCTTACTTCGTATTTATGCGAGTTAACTTTTAAAGATCGTTAGTATCTCCATTATCTAGCATCATTGACCGGAGGTTGCAGTAGACTGCGAGATGTGTGGAATTTCCGTTGTCTCAAGGTGTGGTGTACCATTATTGTTCTACTTTCGGATTCACTGCACTGTGGGAGTCTTTTAAGTTTGTCTTGGGGTTAGTTGTGTCTATTAGGTTAAATAATTTCTCGTTTGTTTATTTTTTGTATTTTTTCGTTTATTTTAGATAATTAAAAAAATCTAGACTGATGTAGTCATACAACTATAAGGTACATAGAAACATTTTGATAATTCTGATACTGTCAATCAGCGAAAAGCTTCAATATAAGAAGAAAACTAAAATAAAACATTTTTGTTTATGAAAGTGTCATTTAATTGTGATTATACAAAACAATAAAAAGAAATTCATCCAAGGAGAACAATATATATATATATATATATATATATATATATATATATATATATATATATATATATATAAACTTTGCCACACTGTTTTCTTGTATTCACTTATCACTTTCCCTATATGTTCTTAAACAAGAATCTTACTTGGTATTTATGCGAGTTAACTTTTAAAGATCGTTAGTATCTCCATTATCTAGCATCATTGACCGGAGGTTGCAGTAGACTGCGAGATGTGTGGAATTTCCGTTGTCTCAAGGTGTGGTGTACCATTATTGTTCTACTTTCGGATTCACTGCACTGTGGGAGTCTTTTAAGTTTGTCTTGGGGTTAGTTGTGTCTATTAGGTTAAATAATTTCTCGTTTGTTTATTTTTTGTATTTTTTCGTTTATTTTAGATAATTAAAAAAATCTAGACTGATGTAGTCATACAACTATAAGGTACATAGAAACATTTTGATAATTCTGATACTGTCAATCAGCGAAAAGCTTCAATATAAGAAGAAAACTAAAATAAAACATTTTTGTTTATGAAAGTGTCATTTAATTGTGATTATACAAAACAATAAAAAGAAATTCATCCAAGGAGAACAATATATATATATATATATATATATATATATATATATATATATATATATATATATATATATATAAACTTTGCCACACTGTTTTCTTGTATTCACTTATCACTTTCCCTATATGTTCTTAAACAAGAATCTTACTTGGTATTTATGCGAGTTAACTTTTAAAGATCGTTAGTATCTCCATTATCTAGCATCATTGACCGGAGGTTGCAGTAGACTGCGAGATGTGTGGAATTTCCGTTGTCTCAAGGTGTGGTGTACCATTATTGTTCTACTTTCGGATTCACTGCACTGTGGGAGTCTTTTAAGTTTGTCTTGGGGTTAGTTGTGTCTATTAGGTTAAATAATTTCTCGTTTGTTTATTTTTTGTATTTTTTCGTTTATTTTAGATAATTAAAAAAATCTAGACTGATGTAGTCATACAACTATAAGGTACATAGAAACATTTTGATAATTCTGATACTGTCAATCAGCGAAAAGCTTCAATATAAGAAGAAAACTAAAATAAAACATTTTTGTTTATGAAAGTGTCATTTAATTGTGATTATACAAAACAATAAAAAGAAATTCATCCAAGGAGAACAATATATATATATATATATATATATATATATATATATATATATATATATATATATATATATATATAAACTTTGCCACACTGTTTTCTTGTATTCACTTATCACTTTCCCTATATGTTCTTAAACAAGAATCTTACTTGGTATTTATGCGAGTTAACTTTTAAAGATCGTTAGTATCTCCATTATCTAGCATCATTGACCGGAGGTTGCAGTAGACTGCGAGATGTGTGGAATTTCCGTTGTCTCAAGGTGTGGTGTACCATTATTGTTCTACTTTCGGATTCACTGCACTGTGGGAGTCTTTTAAGTTTGTCTTGGGGTTAGTTGTGTCTATTAGGTTAAATAATTTCTCGTTTGTTTATTTTTTGTATTTTTTCGTTTATTTTAGATAATTAAAAAAATCTAGACTGATGTAGTCATACAACTATAAGGTACATAGAAACATTTTGATAATTCTGATACTGTCAATCAGCGAAAAGCTTCAATATAAGAAGAAAACTAAAATAAAACATTTTTGTTTATGAAAGTGTCATTTAATTGTGATTATACAAAACAATAAAAAGAAATTCATCCAAGGAGAACAATATATATATATATATATATATATATATATATATATATATATAAACTTTGCCACACTGTTTTCTTGTATTCACTTATCACTTTCCCTATATGTTCTTAAACAAGAATCTTACTTGGTATTTATGCGAGTTAACTTTTAAAGATCGTTAGTATCTCCATTATCTAGCATCATTGACCGGAGGTTGCAGTAGACTGCGAGATGTGTGGAATTTCCGTTGTCTCAAGGTGTGGTGTACCATTATTGTTCTACTTTCGGATTCACTGCACTGTGGGAGTCTTTTAAGTTTGTCTTGGGGTTAGTTGTGTCTATTAGGTTAAATAATTTCTCGTTTGTTTATTTTTTGTATTTTTTCGTTTATTTTAGATAATTAAAAAAATCTAGACTGATGTAGTCATACAACTATAAGGTACATAGAAACATTTTGATAATTCTGATACTGTCAATCAGCGAAAAGCTTCAATATAAGAAGAAAACTAAAATAAAACATTTTTGTTTATGAAAGTGTCATTTAATTGTGATTATACAAAACAATAAAAAGAAATTCATCCAAGGAGAACAATATATATATATATATATATGTATATATATTGTAACGTACCTACTCAAATTGCCCTTCAGGATAAATTGACTCTTAGGACATCAATTAATACGCAGATACTTGTTTTTACAATAACTGATTTATTTAATCCTTAGATCAAACGGTAACATTTACAAGTAGTTACGTATAATTAGTTTTAACTAGGTCTAAATTTTCATTCCTAATCTCAGGTACTACTTTATATTTCCCTCACTTACTATATTACTTTATAATCTCCCTTAGTTAATCTTACTTATTACCCTTTTTATCTCCCTTGTTTAACATCACTTTCTATTTAATTATCTCCCTTAATAATTTCTCTTAATACTTTATATTACAACTTTACTTTATTTGAATTTAACATTTCTTACTTAACTTAAACTTATTTCTCCTTCAAGTCCTGCATTTTGACTCCTTCGAGTCCTAGAACTTCACCTCTTGACAGCCGTTAATGTTTCCCTTTGGATCGTTTCCGTACGGGTTACGTTCCCTCTTTAAATTTAATTAGCTTCCTTATGGCGCTCAAACCTGTTCCACCTTATCAGAATGTCATTCTTCATAGATTTCCCCTTAGCTTGGGTGGAAACTTCTCGAACTTCCCCGAGGTGCAGGTGTTTCCTAGACGTGTCTTTTCTGCATTTTTAGAGATCTTTCGCCATAAATCTGCATGGTCCCTCAATGTCAAAGTCAAGCTCCTCTCCATTGATCGAGTCACGTCTTGGTTTACCTACAATTAAACTTTTCGACGTATATTAATATTTATGGTTTAAAGGTGCGTGCAGTAACAGTTTTTGGACGTAAGCTTAACAGTAGACTACTCTTTGTTAGATAGCAACAGTGTGCTAAGATCTCACAAGTTTTAATATTATACAAACAGTTTTCCTAACCTAATGTATTTCGTCATGATATATATATATATATCCTCTATTTCGATATATAATATACTCGCCGTCTTTCGATTCCCAGTTTTCATTACCTTCTGTTCATCCTTACGTTTTCGGGGATTTCCCCTTTGTGTATTTCTTTATCGATGCCTTCTCGCCAACGTTTTGTAAGTCGTCCTATCTTTATTCTCTAATAAGAATACAATTTTATTACTAGCATCGGTACTATCCCTTTTACCATGCTTTATACCTGTCCATAATATTTTATTTGATTTGTTTTTATATCCTCTACGATAGTAGTTGGCATTTTCATTACCTGTCTTATTCTGTTGTTTGTATTTCTCTCCCGTCTCGACTTTCCAGCTGATCTCCTTTAAATTTCCATCTCAGCCTTCTCTTTCTTCTGCTTCGATTGCCATACTTCGTTACTACATGTAACTATTTTACAGTGTCGTATATGCGTCGCTTAATCTCTTTCGTATGTACATTAGTTTTCAATATAATAATATTGCTTTTAGTTAAAATGATAATTGTCAACATTTTAAAGAAAATAAGACTGGAAAAAATAGTGCACCAAGTAAGAGTACACTTAAAATCTAGTCTAAAATTAAAATAGAGAATGTTTATAATATTGTATTATACTTACTATACCCACTTTTAAGAATTCATTGATAACTTGGATAAAACGTTCAAACAATAGTGACTTGTCTGTATGGCTACGCTTACAACTGATAGCGTACTGACATTCAGGAATGCTTGCCTATTTCCGGAAAATGCTATTTTCATTTATAGCCGACCACTAATGAGTTATGAATGTTTTATAAATAAAGCGGGAAGTCTTGAGCAAGTTTCCTGATATGAGGCTTTCCGTTATCTCTCGGTCATTGCTTATTTACTGACTAAATGGAGTTGAAAATCACGGAGCGGCGTGTGACGTAGTGGATGTATAATACTGAGGGATTTAATCACTGACTTGACGTTTGTATTATTGAGGTCATCATTTGCTCACAGGTTGAAATAAACTGATTTTTACTTTTTAAATTCGTTTCAACATCAAATGTTAAAGTTTAGTTTCCTTGCTTTTATTAACCCTTATGCGGGACATCTTATTTTTAATGAAATTGTTGAGATTCTGTAAGAAAAACCATTTAAACGGACTTTTCTATCGACAATACCTGAAACAACGGCATTGTGACAGTGATCAAAACCTATGTTTTTTGTCACATCTACAACTATCTCAAGGTCAGACGAAAAAACATATTGAGTGGAGAAATCTAATAAACGGCTTCGAAGAATAACACTAATTTTTCGGAATCGACAAAATACCAGTTATTATCGGCCATAGGTATTATGAGTAAGGTATAAATATATATATATAAAACCAACAATAACGTATTTCAAAGAAAAGTATATTCTCCGAATACAGGGGAATAAAAGACTAAAAGTGAAAAACAACAAAATAAAGAGATCAATAATTTTCGCAATACAAATGCAAGAGGGTAAGGGTACAGTAAACAAATAGGTTAAATTTATAAAGAAAAATTGTTATTACCAATAAATAAAACTTCTTGAACAACAAAAACGTTTTATTTATGCCTGATGTACAATCAGGTCTTCTAGTAATTTCTACTTATGATGAAACTAGAAATGTACATCAGGTCATAAATAAAACGTTGCTTGTTGTAATCATCTTGAATTCCCTGATTTAACTATAAGCAATTATTACTTAACTATGAGATTACTTTAGAATGTATTTGCTGACGCGTTTCGAAACAATCGTTTCATTAACAATTCTGCTGACGCTCGAAACTGAGTGAGGGAACAAGTAAGTTGTAAAGGTTTTATTAGTTACGCAAATCATTACTTAAAGAAAATAAAAAGTGTTTGTAGTTCAAAAGGTTTCATTTATTTATAATAAAAAATTACACCATAGTTCAAGCTGTGATGAAAACTAATATTTGTAATGAAATAGGATTAGGTGACATTAAAAGGCTATGACATTTTTAATACCCTCGAAGATTTTCGTGTTTTCTTTGAAAATGACAGGGTATTTGATGCGAACGTCACTCAACACATTACAATCACAGTTAAAATTTATTCACATATAAAAACTAAATTTTTTTAAATTCGCAAACTTTGATGGAAATAAACCATCAGGATTGAGACTTTGACTCTAACTTGCCTTAACTACAAAACTTCAAAAAGCGTATTAACAAATGTTATGGGAGAGCAGGATTTCCATTGCACCAAGCCAGTTATCACTAAAGCTATCAAACAGTAAAATCACTTTTTCTATAAAATTA
This sequence comes from Prosapia bicincta, assembly GCA_036971475.1. Classification (NCBI taxonomy): domain Eukaryota; kingdom Metazoa; phylum Arthropoda; class Insecta; order Hemiptera; family Cercopidae; genus Prosapia; species Prosapia bicincta. The sequence goes on along the minus strand of JBAIZL010000004.1, from coordinate 116,427,205 downwards.
CAAATAATATGCATCACCTAATAAACATTTAAGGTAACATCAGAAGAAATAAACCGGTTTAACAACAAATATAGCAACGGAAATATAGCATACTAAATATAAACTAATCTGGATACTTTGCTTTGACATTTTCCACTTTATACTGTTCAACATAATATGTTAAACTACATTATAATTCGTTTTAAAAATACAACAGCATATAATTTCTGTTTTAGTTTTTATTATAGCTATAGGCGCACGACTTACTTCGATCACGTAAGTTACTATGCAGATCAGGATTTCGAAATTTTTTCTATTGGATTACATTTAGCTAGATGCCATTTAGATAATATATAAAAATAATACTTAAATTTTAGATATATGCATTCAAAAAAACAAAATTTACGCAAAAGGAAATCTAAATTGATAAGAAGAGGTGTAAGATACACGCTTATTACGTTTTTTAAAGAGTATAAGAGATCAATTCAAATACCGATGATTATTTTACTAATTGTTTTCTGAAAAACACTTACTTTTTTATTCACAAGATTATTGTTATGCTAATGTGTGTTTATTGTTTGCTATGATTGTCTTAAATGGGTTCTATGTCTTAATTCTTAGAGAGCAGAAACAAGCAATTTAATATAGAAATTCTGGTCGCATACTAGACTTGCTGTGTTTTTTAAATAAAAAAAGAACATTGTATAATTAAAATATACGGGAATATAAATCTGTTTTATTATTGTGCTTCGTGACGACCAAATTAAGCCGTTCGCATTTTAAAGCGAAGAATATTCGTTGACGCGAGAAGTAGAACAATGTGCAATTCACTTCCTATCCAACAATGTCGACCCTTGGATTAATCCTAAGCTGGAGAGTGCGTCGAGTGGGCAGGCGTCGCCGTCAAATTAATTATTTTGAAAAGTAATTAAACTTTGCCGGCATTTTACGTGACACCTTATTCTGAAGCCAGATATCTCGAAAGCTATTTACTTTTTAAAAAATCCTCGTTCAAGTCTAATTTACAAACAGAGTGAATGATCCCATTCTATTAATTTGGAAAATTGAAAGCCGAGAATGTTAAAGTTTTATTCATAACGTTTAGTTTTATTAGAGAAGTCAACTAGATTTATTAAATGTTTGCTCTTTAGTAAGAAGTGGGGGTATAAAATAAGAAGCAAATTGTCCATTAAACATTATCTAACAATATGTTTTTAAATATTTAATTAAAAAAATAAAATTTATGGAAAAGTTAAAGTAAGGCGACAGATCTCAAACTATATGTCACAGTTTTTAGTTTGTACAGTACGTTAGAGAAGTTTTAGTCTGTAAAACGACATATATGCCTGCACATTTTATAAAAGGTGGCGGTAAACTCTAAAGAAATGTACAGATTTAATTAAACACGTGTAAGAAGAAAAGGATTGATCAAGTTAAACAACAAAACTTTAAACCATGAAGATACTCCACGATATCTTGGCATCACGTTAGACAGGAAGCTAAACTTTGCAAATCATATTGAGGCAACAGCCGAAAAAGCCACCAACAAAAGCAAACTGCTGAAGAGATTAACGGCAACTACATGGGGTGCTACCCAGGATGTTCTAAATTCAACGTACCGGACCTATGTACGACCAACAATGGAGTATGGAGGAGAGGTGCTCAACCTGGCCAGCTCAAATTGCCTAAAGAAGCTAGACAAGGTTAAAAATAATAACATGAGGTTCATAACTGGAGGAGCTAAATCGACTCCAATACTAGCTATGGAGATCCAAACAGGACTGGAACCCTTGGAAGTCAAAAGAGACAAATGTCTCCTAAAATTCTGGGAAAAAAATAAAAGAACAAATAGAAAGTTTTGGGAAACATATAAAGCTGCCACTTCCCGCCTCAGAACTCAGATTACTCCAGTAATCAAAGCTCTACGGCTGGAACAAAAATATAACCTTTTCCTTCATGCAGAAGCTGCCCCATTAAATCAACACAATCGAGTCTTTGACAACCTATCTCCAGTTTTTCTAAACCTTGTTGACCAGGTGAAACCAAAGTCACAGGCTATGGATATTGAACTCAGGAAAGCAACATTAATGACCATCAACGAACGATTCCCTGAAAGTGACTGGCTTCATATTTACACAGATGGATCTTCAAACCCTTCAAGTGGAGAAACAGGTGAGGTTGTGGCCATAGGAAAAGCAGCATCATGCGTCATGCGACTTTCGCCACGGCAGGTTGTATTCCTGATTGATTCACAATCAGCGATTTTGGCAGTTTCCTCTAACACACCAACTGACTGCACCTTGACAGTGTCGTGCAGAGAAAAAATGCAACTATGTCAAGAGGCAGGCTTCAGAATTGCGCTCCAGTGGATCCCCAGCCACGTTGGCACAACAGGGAACGAAAAAGCTGACAACCTCGCCAAGAGTGGGTGCCGTCTACCACAGCCACAAATCAAAATATCACTGGGCTCTACTTACACCAGGATCCACGCAGCAGCTAAGACGTACTTGAAAAAATCACAAGAAAACCTGGCTGTTGGAAAGAGATGGCAAGAACTTTGCAACAACCCAATTCCAAAAAACCTGCCTCGACCTATCAGTGTTGCGCTATTCCGTCTAACCACGGGACACGACTACCTTCAGGCGCACCTTCATCGCATTGGGCTGGCGGACACGGATCGGTGCCCCTTGTGCCAAACAGGAAAGATGGATGGAGACCACCTTCCTGCCTGCCCACAGCTCGAAGCATACAATAGCGACTCAAAAATCAGACTCTCCAAGCTCTACTGGTCTGCACGATGCCAAATGGTCGAGTTACGAAGGGCAGGCGTTGGATAAAGTAAAGTAAGTAAGTAGAAAAGGATTGTATGTAATTATAAATATATTTATTACTATAACTAATTATTATTAACTACATTAATAATTAGCCGGCATTATATTACTGTTATTATTAGGTCTTATTACTATTATTAAAATTAGTATTATTTACAGATTATTTTATTATTTATTTATTTTACCCATAATTTAAAACCAAACTAAATTCAATTGTAATAAATTTGTATATCTTTTTTCGCCTGATATTTCGTTTGTGTTTTGGCCATGTAAAGTGTAAATGGATCAGTAACGATACGAGGGTTAATCTTTAACCGCGACCATTCTGTGCGCTGACTAACATACAGTGTTTAATTCTTGTTCAACGCGTTTTAAATATTCTTTTATAACATATTTTAAAAGAATTTCATGAATACATTCTAATAATTGAAGTCATCATATATAGGTAATAGATTTCAACATATACCGAATTAGTTTTATTCTTTAAAATAATATGATATACTATAAGCAACCTCAAAGATGAAAGTTTGGTTTATTTTATAACGCACATTCCATTTTTACCTCCTTCTGCTCTGAAATCAGAACGTAACACTATGTACCAGTCTGTTGTACAATAACGTAAAACAAAACATACAAAGTCGTAGTAAATAAAAGCGCGCGTGGATATAATTAACGGTAAAATATGTTCCTGTAGTACATTGGTTAGTAAGAGAGAGAGTTAAGGATACTTTACAACGTGATAGTACTGAAGTTATTTACTTACGTTAATCCTTTACAATATATGAGTTGTTGGAGATTTTTATGGCTGGTTAGGAAGAAATATTTTAAAACTTGACAAAATTATAGGTTCATATGTAGCAACTGTGGTGACATTTATTGAAGAAATATTGAATTTCATAAGCAGCAATGATATTTATTATATTTATTGAATAAAAAATCTCACAGTATTTAGTAAATAAAATTATTAATATAAAATGTTTACAGAATAGTTAAATGTATGTATGTATTTTAAATAGTTAAATGTATGTATTTTACCTCTGATATTACCTCTGTATCTTTAAGATACCTAAAGGTAATGGTGTAATGAATAAATATTTTAAATATGACTGCCTTTTAGGGGTTTATCATTAGAATAATAAAATAATACAAAAAGTAGAAAACACTGTCAATAATGTGTAGATGGTTGAACAATGTGAAAATAAATTTGACACTCATAAGAACAGATTATTTAAATTCGTTCAAAAAGGACTTCTAGATCATCTCCTTATACTTGAATTTGGGTTAATTAACGGTTAATGTGAAAAAGTAAGAATCGCTAAATGAGTTTAACGTACGTATAGTATCAATTTATACGAGCATCTAAAGCACTATAAATGACGTAAAATCAGTTTTATAGATGAAGAAGTAGAACTTCGTGATAACATCACAGACCATTAAACTTTATGACTTAGCGACTTTAATAAAGACAACAATAAAACATGCTTTGTTTAAAAAGTACAAACTAATTAAAGTAAAAAGTACACATTTTGTTCACATTTTACAGGAACCCGGGTAAAGTTTATTACGTTTTCCTCTTGTACATGTAGCTAACAAGATATTGTATAAAGGTTACTCCAGGTATTTTCAAAACTTTTACAACTCTATTTCTTGTAACAAATTTAATTTTGTAAGTCAACACTCAGAGAAAGGAAACAAACCCGTGCTGCATTGTTGCCAATTTGTACGTTAAACAAATGCCAGCGTTCAGCATTGTGCGATACAACTCAGTATTGGCAGACTATACACGAATGTAAACACCATATTAATGCGAAAACAAAACCATTTCACACGTGCACATTTTACCAGATTATAAAAAAATAAAATTGTTTGAAATTTAAATTAACACGCCGTTTCTAAAGTCTAAAGTAATAAGCATTATTTATAAACAAACATCTTTACATTTTTAAATGTTTTTATAAAATTAAATTCGTATAATTATAAAATCTAAAATATTCAATTAAACTTTCAAGGATAACTACGTGGTTGTCCTTTATTATAATATTAATCTTTTCACAAAAAAAAACTATACTCGAAAATTATGTATCCAATATTTTTCATCTTTAATTATTGTGAAATATACATAATTACTACACAGACTGCTCTGAGGTAGTGTGTTTATTTTGAGGCATTTGATTTAATTGCCAATTAAAATCCTTAATTACTATTAATTAAGATAATCATGTGGTTCAGCAAATAACTTCCGAGCTGTAACCAGCTCTTTTCATTTGAACAAACATGGACCACAGATTTTTAAATAATATTTCTTAATAAAACCGCAAATATGTATGGGATAAAATTGTTAATTTTATGGAAATACATATATTGGCTATCTTTTCCACCAAAACAGCATATTCTAGCTAATTGTATTTTTCCGTTGACTTAAACCAAATCCACATCATGGTGGAACAGTAAATGTGTTACTGTGCCGATTTCATTTGTATTTATTTGTATTGATTTCTTTGTTGGTAACTTCTGTGGACATTGATACTTATTTTACGGAAGGTGGGTTAAATGTACATATAACTCTATAGCAAATGTAATTTGTTAAATAGTAACACTGCTTTTGAAAATTGACAAAAAAGGTAATATGTAGGTATATATATATATATATATATATATATATATATATATATATATATATATAAGTATATATATATATATATATATATATATATATATATATATATATATATATATATATATATATTCCTTGCTATAATTCACCAAAGATATATTAAGTGCAAAACGAGATATAATATTTATAAAATATAGTTCAATGTTTTCACTGGATAATAGTTTAAGAGTTTTCAAAAGATTAAAAATCAATTAATATTGAAAACAAGTGATTTAGTCACATAATTGTTATATTCACATTTGGCCTATATGGAAGTTTCCAACCCTCTAGAGCTTTATATAGTATATCATGTTTATTTTTAATTTGTATTTGCTCTTTATTAAGTTTGTTATAATATTTATAATTTCCTAAATTTTCATATATATTTGGTCATTTAATACCAATGTAAATAATACTAACTTTACCTATTTTTAACAAAATTCGTTACAAACACTTTACATTGCAAAATCAAGAAAAGATAATTTCTTCCAAGTAATTAAAACGATTTTCCATTAATACAAATACCAAATTTTGATTTCGTCTTAATTATCTCCTTACAAGTACAACAACGACTAAAGACGAAAGAACAACGACCAGAAATTTTAAGTATTTAATAATATTGAATAAAATTCTTTTTTCCTATTTTATCAAAATACGTAAGAGACCAGATTTTTTGGTAACTAAAAGTTGTTAAATTTTAAACTTACACTTGGAGGAAATATTTTCGTCTTTCGACTTCTTCAGCCTACAAAAGGCCGCCAATGAAGGCTGAACAAGTCGAAATACGAAAACCTTTCCTCCGAGTGTAAGTTAACAATTTAACATCTTTTAGTTAATATTGGTCTGGTTGCAAGTAATAGCAAAAGCGTAATAAGAATTAACAACCAGCTCGTCATGAACAGCAACAAGATTTCGATATTTACGTAAAAGATATATGGATTTTCAAAACATGTATTAAAATGTCGTACACGTAATTACAAAGCAGGGACATCCTTAGTGTAAAAGTAATTTCCCAAGTCTAGTCGAATAAATTATCTGCACAAAGTTGAGGAAAACTTAATTCTAAAGTTTAAATTTAATCTTCCTCTTCCTTCACTATAAACATGAATATTTTCCAAACTTTATCTTTTAAATGTAATTTGACTTCGAAACTTGCTTGACGTAAACGTATTTACGTTTTTTTTAAATTTAATTATTTTACATGGAAAAGGATTTAACAATAGGGTTCTATCTCGTAAGATATATTCAAGAAAAGAGTGTGGTTTTGGAGATTTAGCCTGAATGCTATTAACGTGTCTTCCAGTAACTTAAAATATAACATTCCTTAAACCTAAGCGAGATACAGTAACAGTATTCGAAATTAAAATAAAAGTCAAAGAAATTCGTCAATGTAGCTTAGCTTTACTTAGTAAATAAAAAGTACAAAAGTTGCTACCAATATTATTATTGAAGAAAGTAAATGTGTTACAAATACTCCTCTCGTTTGTTTTCACCTCTGTTAAAATATTAATATTTTTGATAAAAAACTAAACTGAAATTTATTTAGACAACGCCTCTCTCTTTTCAAACTAACCCGCTTTCTAAAACTACATATGCATTACGTATCGGAATAATTTGTTGGAATAACGACATTTCTTAAACACATTTACTTGTTACAATCCGTGGCAGTTAGTGGCTAACGACTGTCATTACATTTAATATACGAGGACGAACAATCCGTAGAAAAGCTTTTGAACCAAGAATGGACATTGGACAAATGATGAAGTGTAAGAAACGTGTTAAAACCGACTGTCACAGCCAAACCGCAGCTGTTGACAGAACCTATAATATCCCAGTTTTGCTGACAAATCAAGATAGAGCAAATATAGATTTACTTTCGCTTTATAGGGTGCCGTGAGCGTGACTGGGTAGGATTAGTGTTTTGTGAGGTGGGCATTTGTGTGGACGTGTGTGTAATTATATAAAGGGAAACAGATGAAGTTTGATTACCAAAACATCATTAAAAATGTCTGCCTAACACTACATAGAAGCGTCGATGATAAGAAAGTTAGTAAATCGGGACCTATTTTTCCGTCTACCTTATGAGTTATGTTTTTGAAAAACAGTAATCACTACAAACAGTGTCCACTGCAAGTGCTTATTGTTTCATCTGTGTTCTCTCAATCTGTATTGGTTATTTAGTTTTACAAATACAGTTCATAGTACAATGTTTATTTTCCTTTTGTTTGCAGTGCAGTTACCTGTGTGTACTTTACTGTATAATTTAATAATTTTGACCGGGTCTGACACAACGCCTCATAGAACAACTAAGACACTACGGCATCCAAGACGGGCTCCAATCGTAAATTTTGGGTTGCTGTAGATCAATCACAATCAACACAGGTAAGTACGAGCCAGAGTCTCTCACGGCTCAATTATTGGGCCCGTATTTTTTATAACATCAGTGACTTATCGACAACTCCCAACAGACAGGTGGCCCATATATATAAGTTACGTTTTATATTAAGCAAGAAAGGTTTTTAAAAATGATTTTTATTTTTACAAACCTTTGAATTTAATAAACAATTAATTTAGAAAACTGTTACATAAATTTTACTTAATAAAACAATACAATTGATGTGCACTCAATCGGAGTGGAAAATGTCTGTGCGATACAGAGGCGACTTACACACTGCCGGGGCTCTGTTCTCACACCTATATAATACTAAAGCTGCGTAAGCAGGAATCTTCCTAGCACGCATTTAATTATGAAATGTTCACATAAAATGTTTATATAACTCCTCCATCCCTAAAGAGAACTTCGGGGGTTGGCGAAGTTTCGGCGTTGGTTGAAGTCTTCTTCTTCTTCCTGATGAGGGCGAAGTATATAAGGCTGCTGAATACGCCTCCGTAAAGGGCAATAGTCCAGATACTGATGTGGTGGGTTATTTCCATAGTTGGGTCAATTCTTGAGATGGTTTCTGTGTTTATTTTGTCCAACTCTAGGCGTTTAACGTTTACTGAGAATTCTGGCATTTTACTCATTGAAAATTGTAGTTTGGACGTGTCCATGAAAATAGGATGGCCTCCCGAAGTTGTTGATGTATGGCTCAGTTTCATGTTGTTGAAAAAGATTGAATCATTATTAGTTTTTATCAAATATATGCCTTGAAGGGTGACGGTGGTAGTTGCCTTGCGATTGGTAATTTCCAGAGTCTGCTTGTTGGGGAAGGTCGCTAGGTAAAGGTTGATTTCTGGGATCCAGTTAACTAAGTTGTCTGTAACCTCCAATGCAGTATATTCACAGTTGCTGGCATCGTTGTTCCTGATAATGGACACTTCACAGTCTAATTTATGGTGTGTTAGAATGTCGAATGAGCAAAAGTATATGGAATCGGTTTTACAGTTACATTCATTGTCTAAACCTAATATTACAGAGTTAGACACTAATATGTACCTTACTTTTGGTATAATTGTTACATAATCTGTTTCATATTTTGTGGTTATAGAGTGTAATTTATACAATTTAAATTGAGTTTTTTCTACAATGGGTAAATTTATAAAATAAACAATCCTTTCAGAATTTAGTTTACAATTAACTTTAATTAGGTTCTCTAATTCCCACATATTTTCCATTTTAGGTTCTAAAGGTAACCTCTCATTATAATATTTATAAATTTTGTTTAATTCTTCATATAATTCTTGGGTTGAAATAACACTAGGGTGTACAACACCTAGTTTACAAAATGTAAGAGAATTTTCTAAATCTGTGATTACCTGTAACATCATGTCATATAAAATGTTCAATTGGTTTAGAATACTTCTAAATTTTTCTAGTTCAACAAAGTCATTTACATTACGATTCACAATACTTAACTTATTTTTTAATTCTACAAAATTTTCATCAATTACAATAAAAGTTTTATTTAATTCCTTCATAATATTATTACTAAAGGAGTATTGAGATTCAATTTGATAATTAATTTTAATTTGCTCATTTTCAATATCTTTAATTATTTTGTCATATTTTTACCATCATATGCATCTAAATTGCCTGTTAAAGATTTGATAACGGACCCTAGTCCATCTATAAGACCTCTTTTTGTTCTTTTGTTACCATTCTCTCTTAAGAGTATAATTTCTAATTTTTCTTCTATTACATTTTTACTGTGATTAACATATTTAAAATAATTAACAATATCTCTTATTCTATTACTGTTATCGGTTACATATTCATTGTTTAATAAGCTACCGTTACAATTGTAGCAACTAGTTTCAAAATTTTGCAATACGTCATAATAATAAGCATCAATGTTATTTAGATGAGCTACTAAGTTTCTTACATTAAAATAGTGGACAAAGGTATGGTAGGAAGATTCTAATTTGGCCGGCCCAAGGTCTATTGGGATTATTCCGAGGTTGTTGTTGACTTCTCTGATCTCTGCTGAGTCGGTGGCTGTGCCAATGACGAACAGGAGGGACCTGGAAAATTATTTTGAGCATTAATTACATTTTTTATCTTCTTAGGCCTTTTAATTTTCGACAAATGTATCTTGTCTTTTGTGTTATGATGTCTAGGCTTTATTTTACCAGTTTTTCTTTCCTTGTTTATTGAAGCTATCTCTTCCTTGCTATATCTGTTTTTCGTTTTGCTTTGCTTCTGAACTGACTTTATATAAACTTCAGATGGTATTTCTGGAAGTGGTTCTTTGTTTACATTCCTTTTTTCTAAAACTTTTTCTTTAATTCTTTGATTGCTATCCCTAATGTTTTCGTAAAGTATTTTTGTTTTTTCTTTATGGTTTAAAACGTAGTCATTTACAATTTGTTTTTCTAAATCTATATCTAATAAAGAGTTTGAATTTATGTGTCCAAATAAGACTTCGCACGGCGTTAATTTTGTGACTGAATGTATGCTATTGTTATAGGCTATTATAGCATATTTGACTTTCTTAATTATACTGTCTTTTTTAAATTCGATTTGATTATTTAACAGCCTTATGTGTTCTATTAAGGTGGAATGAAATCTTTCACATAATCCGTTTGATTGGGAGTTTTGTGTACTGATAAAATGGATTTTGATTTTATGCAGGTCTAATATCTCCTTCACAATTCTGTTATTAAACTCCGTTCCATTGTCTGAGATAATAACTGTTGGTAAGCAGAACTGCGCAAAGTAATCTAATAACTTGTCTGCAATCTCTGTAGCTTGAGAGCTTCCCAAGCGATAAGCTTGAGCATACTTTGTGAAACTGTCGACAATGCTGATAAACGCATTCTTCTCTAAAGAGATAGTATCGATGTGAATTATCTGGAAAGGCCTTGCAGCTGTAGGTGTCAAGTTCATCTCTAGTTGTAAGGGAATTCTGTCATATTTGGTTCTTTGACATATGTCACACTGATTTATGAAATTTTGGATTAGTGATTTTAAATTAGGCCAATAATATCTTCGCTTAATTTGTTCGTATGTTTCCTGTATCCCTCGGTGATTGGTTTTGCTAACATGATAATTACTTATTGTTTCTAGGGTATCTTCTTCCGAAGTTAGGTCTAAGAGTTTTTTATTACACTTAACTAAATTTAGTTCAGTTTGTTTGAAATTTTTGGCTATGCATGATGCAAATCTCTCATAAAAATCGTCTTCAAAATATAGATTATATTTTATTTTTGGTACCAAATATGATTTTACAAAATTAACTATGTCCTCTTTAAAATTATTTTCTGGTATTTCGACTATTAAACGGGTTCTTGAAGTTCCAAATAGTTTTATAATTTTTACTTTCTTCGGCTCATATTTTACTAATGATAAAAATACTTGATTTTTCCCAAAGTTTACAGGCTCGTCGGAAATTGGTATTTCAATTTGGGTGTTCCCTTCGAAGTTGGAATGCACGGTTTGACTGTCACTTTCTTGATCGTACTCTAAGTTGGCATTATCTGTTGCGTCGAGTTGTACGACCATAGACTCATTATCTTCATTCAATTCCGGGAAGTAACGACTCAGTAAGTTCGCTGGGGATAATTCAAGGTCTGGTTCTACAGTGTGTTGGGTGTTTGTTGACCTTTTATCAGTAACGTTCAATAGTATTCTAGACAAAGCATCGGCATTTTGGTTTAATTTGCCTTTTTTGTATCTTATGTCATAATCATATTCTTCTAATTTTAATCTCCATCTTAAAAGCTTGGAATTTGGTTCTTTAACTGAAAATAACCATTGTAAAGGTTTATGGTCTGTATAAATTTTAAATTTTCTTCCAAATAAATAAGGCCTGAAGTGTTTAGTGGCCCATACGATTTCTAGTAATTCCTTTTCAATCGCGGAGTAATTAGTTTCGCTGTCGTTTAAAGTTCTGCTGGCATACGCTATAGGAAGGTCCTTTCCATTTTTGTCCTGGCTTAAAATTGCTCCTAGTGCAAAATTACTAGCGTCTGTTGTTAGAGTAAACTCCTTTTCAAAATCTGGGTATTGTAGAAGGGGCTCATTAGTCAGTATATTTTTACATGTTTCAAAACATTCTATGAAGTCTGGATTTTCTATGTTTATTTTTGCATTTTTCTTTAAACAGTTAGTAAAGGGTTTTGTTATCTTGGCGAAGTTTTTAATAAATTTTCGATAATAGCCTATTAGTCCTAAAAATCCTTTAATTTGTTTGGTGGTTTTGGGTATTGGATAGTTTTTGATTGCCAAAATCTTTGCTGGGTTAGGTTTTACGCCTTCCGGTGTAACAACATGCCCTAGATACGCTACTTCTTTTCTTAAAAATTCTGTTTTATCCAGCTGTACTTTAAAGTTGGCTTTGCGTAATCTGTCGAATACTTCTTTAAGTCTTTGTATATGTTCTTGGAGGCTAGTGGAGTAAATTATAATGCCGTCTAAATAAACTAAACATGTTTCATTTTGGATGCCTCTCAGAATATTATTCATAATTCTTTGAAATGTAGGGGGGCTATTCTTTAGTCCAAAGGGCATTCTTAAAAATTCGTAGTGTCCCGTTTCTGTTGAAAACGCTGTTTTTTCTATGCTATTTTTATCCATTTCTACTTGGTGAAATCCTGAGGCTAAATCTAAAGTTGTAAAATACTGAGATCGTCCTAATTTATCTAATATGTCGGTAATGTTTGGCAAGGGAAATTTATCGTCAATTGTTTTCTTGTTTAATCCTCTAAAATCTATTACTAATCGAAATTTTCTTTTGCCAGAAGCGTCTTGTTTTTTGGGTACAATCCAGACAGGAGAGTTCCATGGAGAATTCGAGGGTCTAATAATTCCTTGTTTAAGCATATCCTCAGTTTGTTTATTAATTTCGTTCTTGTAAATCTCTGGATATCTATAATTTCTGGAGTATACGGGAATTTCATCAGTAGTCCTAATAACATGTTTTATTTGGTTGGTAAAAGTTAAATCGTTTCCCTCAATATGGAATAAATCTGCATAATCTTTTATTAAACTTGTTATAGCGGATTTTTCTTCCGAGTTCATATGTTCCATTCTAAATTTTGATAAATCTAAATTTTTCCTTCTCGAATTTTTTTGTTTATAGTCTAATAAATTGAAATTAGCGTTCGTTTGCATTGCATCAGGTCTAAGGATATTGTATTCTTCTAAAGATTTTAATTCTAATGGTTCATTTACTGTTAATTCTACATTTACTTCTGTGTTGTTTATTATAGGGCAGTAGGCTTCTCCCTTGTGTACTGAGACTATACACTGCGGAATTTCTAATCCATTTAAGTTTTTGTATGGTAAGAGTCCTTCTCCATCTTGAATATTTTGTATTCTAAATTTAATCATTTGCCTAGCGCGGGCTTGTATAACATAACTTGTTCCCTTTTTTGCTTTCTGTTCCTGACATTCGCTTTTATTATTATTATTATTATTATTATTATTATTATTATTATTATTTTGTTCTTCTTTGTTAAAATATTTAATCTGCATTTGCTTATTGCGAAATATTAATTTATCATTCACAAAATTTAAATTAATTTTTAATTCTTTTATGTTATCTAATCCAAGGAGTAAGTCAAAATCTTTATGGAAATCAAATAAATAGAATTTGGTTGTTTCTTTTCCTAAAAGTGGTAGCGTACAACTGTATTTTTCTTTTGATACTCCATGAGCTGTACTCACTTCAAATGGTTCTTGTTTCAGAGTATTTTTGAACAATTGGAAAGCCATTGATTTTTTAATAAATGATCTCGTACTTCCAGTGTCAATCAGCATCTTTAAATTGGTCTTGGGATCGTGGATGTACGGTAGTTCGTTTGTGTCGTCTTCTATATGCATTATGGAAAATGTCTTTTTAATGTGGTTAGTCCTAAAAAATGATTTTGGGTATGATTGTCCTCTTGAGTGAATCCGCATGCGTTTTCCTCTTGCGTGGAATCGTCAAAGTCTATGTAGCTGTCAGGGTCCTCTTGCGGTTCATAATCTGTTTGTTCGGTCAGATAAGAGTTAGTCATTTGCTCAGTCAATCGATTCATAGTTTGATCGTAATTTTCCTCTTCTATTGGTTTCCCTGTCATCTGATAAAGTCTATTTTGTCTAATTGTGTTCCCTGTTTGACGTGTGGAAATGCTCATTGGTTCTGGTTCAAATTTTTGATGAACTTTTAATGGTGTGTAGTTGTTAGACTGTCTCGGTTGTTGATTTTGCTGTACGTATGAGTTAGGTTTAGTAAATTGGTTAGGATTATTTTGGTAGTTGGGCCTATAATTTTGGAAGGTTTGTTTGTTAGGAAGGGGTTTGCGAATAGGCGGGTATTGTGGGGCCCTAGGTGGAATGTTCTGTTTAACATTTTGAAATAATTTGTTATTTTTAAATTGAAAATCGTTAGTAAGCATATTAAGTGCTTCGCTAAGAGAATCTGGATTTTTGGTTCGCATTAGCGATCCTACAGGTTCATGTAAACCTCTAAGGAGAACTCTTAACCCTAGTTTCTGTACATATTCTATTAAAACATCTTTGGCCAATTGTCTTTGTGGCTCTTTATTAACAAAAAATGAAATCTGTAAATTTAATAGTTTTTGAATTCTTTCATAAAATTTAAAAGGTGATTCTTTATTCTCTTGTTTTAACTCAGCCATTTCTAAATTTAAAGTAAAACAATCTCTTTTGTCTGAATAGCTGGTTAATAATACTTTTTTAATCTCATACCAGTTATATGAGTTTGAGTTTACTACCATTTCTAATGCTTGGCCTTTTAACTTAGCTAGTATAGAAGAAAATAGATATTCATTTTGAAAATCCTCTGGATTTTCGCTTACATAAAATTTATTTACTACTTTATCACATATGGAAACGAATCTGTGGAGCATAGTGGGCTCTCCACTATACTCAGGAATCATATCAAGATATTCCTTCTTTAATGTTGGCGTTGCCATTTTAAAATATTATTTCTTTAAAATAATAAAATTAAAAATCAATTATATAAAATTAAAAAGTATTTACTCTACTTTTTCTTAATTCTATATCCTAAGATCTACTTACAAGTTGATCCAAAATACTTTGCTCATTTGAACAACTTTCACTTTTCACTTTTCACCTACACGTTATTCGCTCGTGTTCTTAATAGATATGCGCTCTATTAAGTGGTTGTAGATATTCACTCTACTTAAAGTTTCCTCAATTAACGGTTAAAACCGACGGACGTTATATTCACTAACTTCCTTGAGGAGTCCTACCGACTGCGCCAGTTACGTTTTATATTAAGCAAGAAAGGTTTTTAAAAATGATTTTTATTTTTACAAACCTTTGAATTTAATAAACAATTAATTTAGAAAACTGTTACATAAATTTTACTTAATAAAACAATACAATTGATGTGCACTCAATCGGAGTGGAAAATGTCTGTGCGATACAGAGGCGACTTACACACTGCCGGGGCTCTGTTCTCACACCTATATAATACTAAAGCTGCGTAAGCAGGAATCTTCCTAGCACGCATTTAATTATGAAATGTTCACATAAAATGTTTATATAACTTATATATACGACACCGCGTTTTCCGCTGAGTCCTGCAAAACCACATCTCATACACTCCAGTTTACAGAAACACCTTACAGTACTAGAATCATGGCTGAGCTACTGGAGAGTTAAAGTGAACGTGGACAATTGCCAGGCTCTGCTCCTATCCAAAGGAAGGGGCTTAACTTATCAGGTCAAGTATCTGGGAGTCATACTCGACAGAGGCCTGACTTGAGGCTCTCAACCATAGCTTCACTAACAAGGTATTTGAAAGGTATTACCTCTCCTTACTCTATAGCTTAAGGTTAACTTGGCCTTCAAGTTTCTGGTTTTTGCGGCATTTTCCTGGCACGATTTCTTTCTCGACAGGTTTTTTTCCTATTCCGCTCTTATACGACACTTAGCGTATTTATCGTTTCACAACTTCCTGATTTTCCACGGAAAGAACTCAATAGCTTGGAATATGAATAATCAGCCTGAATGCTTCACGCGCTAGGGTTACCGGATATTAGACGGAGGCAGCTCGTCAGAGGACAACTGCCACGAGGGCTGGCAGGGTAATGCGGACCCAGACGCTTAGTAAAATATATAATAAGTCAGTATAAGGATATTATAGGTTTTCCCAATCAGGGTTTCTTTCTTGCCAGGTTTTTTCATATAGCTCTCACCTGAGAGAACCTATCACCTTAGTACATGGTCAATCTTTGATTTCTCCACGCGCGGTAGGGTTAGTAAACACATGAGCTTGTCGTACGGAGGCAAATCACCAAATAAAGTTTTGAAACAAATTTTGAAAATTTTAAGTATCAGAAAATTTATAATAATATACTCTACTTACAAGCAATACAAATATAAGATACGTGAATACAATTATAATAATATATTAAATATGGTGATATGTTTTCTTGTAATATATTTATTAAATTAAAAATATTTCAAAAACAAGAATATTTTTATTGCATATTTTATTCAAAGCTTTTCGCCGATAAAATAGTACCAGCATCTTCAGGAAAATAATTACCTAACAAAATATTTTTACAAAAGTTAAATCATATGTACTACAAAGAATCATATGTTTATAAGTAATACACTTATGTAATTTTTCTATAACGTCAATGACCTTGTAAATAGTTTGGTGCCTTGACCTCACTTGAATTTGTTCATCACGTAATTTATCTTTAACTTTATGCTTATAAATTTCCAATGTTTTAAATATATTCATTTTTAATCCTTTATTTAATTCTTTTATTAATTTCATATTTTCTATTTCAGGAAATTCATGTCCATTATTAATACAATGAGTAGCTAAATTTGATTTGTATATGTATTTAAGGTTTGATATAAGCGTTTAAATGTTCTTTGTATCTTTCTTTTAATTTCTTTTTTGTTTATCCTACATATAATTTATTACAAGCTTGAAATTTTATATTATATACACCATTTCTTTCGTGCATATTATTTTGATTATTGTTGTTGTTTATTAAATTTTTAATTTTATTATCAGTTTTGTATGTAATTTGCAAATTTGGTTCTTTAAATAATCTTGTAATTTTGTTTATTTCGTTACCAGTGAATTTAAAAGTTGTCTAAATTTTTTCTCTCCTATTATGTACAAAGTTATAGTCGATTTTCTGTTTCTTTATTATGTTATTATTTAATTTATCTATAGTTTTTCTTTTATATCCATTTTCTAAACCAATTTGATATATTATATTTTTCTCTTTTATTTGATCATTCAAGTTCATTGGTATTTTGTGCATTCTATATAATAAATTATACAGCGCTGCCATTTTTTGTTATATGGATGATTTGAATAATAAGGTATTATTTGATTTGTCTGCGTTGGTTTTCTATATATATTATATTCAAGTTTGTCATTATTTCTAGTAATTGTAATATCTAAATAATTTAGTTTATTTTTTTATTCAAATTCATGAGTAAATTTTATATTTTCGTGTAAATTATTTATACATTTTAATATTTTGTCAATATTTAAAGCATTATTATTTGATATGTATAATCCATCATCTACATATATAAACCAGTGTCTTTTTTGATCGTATGTTTTAATAATCTTATCATTTCAATGTCTATATTTTCTAAAAATATTTCCGATATTATGCTAGACATTGGAGAGCCCATTGTTAATCCATCTTTTTGTTTATAAATTTTATTATTATATAAAAAAATAATTTTGATTTAATATGATTTTTAATGTATTTATTATTTCTTGTGTTAATGTTTTATCCTGTTCAAATGTATCTATATTATTTTTTATTATTTCAAGTGTTTTCATTACAGGTATGTTATTATACATGTTAGTAACATCAAATGATATTAATTTGGTATTATTATCAATTTTAATATCTTTTAATTTTTCAATAAGTTCAATCGAGTTGTTTATATTATGAGTATTATTTAACTTTACCTTATCTTTAAGAAAGCCAAATATTTTGAAATTTTATAAGAAGGAGCAGTTGTAAAAATAACTAATGGCCTAATTGTTTTATCTTCTTTGTGCAATTTAATTAGTCCATTTAATCTTGGTATTTTAGGATTTTTATTTATATAACTATTAGTATATTTTTGATTAAATAATTTAGATTATGTTTTTATTATATTTTTTATTTCATAATGATATTTGTCTGTGGGATCTTTATTTATTTGTGTATATTGGTTTTTAGATACATAATTTTCAGTTTTATTAATATGCTCTTGTTTATCAATAATAACTACAGCATTACCTTTATCAGTCTTTGTCATAATACGATCATTAGTTTGTAATGTTTGTTTAGTTTGATGTATTTGTAAGTATTGTTTTATATGAGTATGATTAGTTTTGTTATTTTTAACTAACTTTATTATTTCATGTGATGTTTTAATTCACGTATTCTCTTGTTCCTCTACTTTTAATTTATTAATCGCCAGTTCAGTATCTATTATTACTGTATCGATGAATAAATTCAAGTGAGATCAAGGCACCAAACTATTTATAAGGTCATTGACGTTATAGTTCTTGTGATCTTATAGTGCAAATATGTTTTTTGGCCAAGCGGTTATCCGTAAATGTTATATTCAAATAACTTTTAACTTTTCGAAACAAAAATTTATAGGAACCATGTGACTAAAAAATTATAAAATTTCTCGTTACAAAAAATGCATCCTAAGATGCATTTTAAAACTTTTAACAATTCGCATGAAGTATACTGTGAACAATTTTAATAGTGACCAAACAATTTTATGATCATAAGTATAACATTTTAAACACAGTTTTATAAAAAATTAAGCGTTCCAAAGTGGATTACATTTTGTTATGATTTTTATTTACTGTTTGTCAAGTTAAAAGTTCTTCAATGCTACAATCCTTAATTTATGACAGTGTGAACAATACGACTTTCTTATCTATCGCAAAGATAAGTCGAACAATAAAGATAAAATCGAATTTATATGATTGTTTCAGTCAGTGTTAGTTTCTCCGAATTACGATTATTTTATTACTGTGTCTTCATGAAGCTGCAAGGGGATAAAAGTTAATGGCTTCCTGTGCTTTGTATCTTTTGTTTGCCGACTGGTTTATGTGTTTTATCGGTTGTTAGGTACAAGCTTTGGTTTCTATACGGAACGATTCACTGAACCCCGCAATGTGATAGTTAATACTGGCGAAGGAGTGGAAGGAACCCAGAACATTGTTTCTTAGTGAAGGACTTTTATATTTCACTTTTTCTGCCCTATTGTTAATAATTATGTTTAGTGATTTATTCATCTACTTTGATTTTATTACAGCCTAATTTTTTTCATACGGTACATTTATGTTTGTAATTTTTTTAAAATACTAATAATTTCTACGAAATAAAATTGTTTAAAATTGTGACAACAGAAATAATGTTTCTCGTTATTACACAAATTAAAACTCAATACAGGAAAATTGTAATTAAACTAGAAACATATAGTCTATTGCATTCGAGTGCGCGCGCGTGTGTGAGTATGGATTTCAACGACTCTGAATATTAGGTCACTTATTAAGTGTTAATTTGTTTCAATACCAAATTCAAATGGGTAAATGTTTTAAAAATAAACTGGTAAGATAAATTAGGTATTATCACTAGCTACTGGCTGAAGGTCAATAGAACAATTTCAGCCAAATGCAGGGTTTTAGAAAATAAAAATTTGATCATTTCCAATGTAAAAAATAATCAAGCACCCTAAAACATTTATGTTTATATAAAGATGTACTTTTACCTAAACGTTATCATATAAACATATTTAACCGGAGTAAACTATTAGAAGTGTATACGAGTGATGTAAGTAAATATCTAATTCCGTGAAGCAAATCAATTTAACACATTCTGATTCTTCTAAAACAATAAAATCATTCTTAACAGGAAAATAAAAATCAATTAAGTGGTTAATTAATATAATATATCATCTTAATTATTATTATAATAGAATATTGTAATACAATAATGAACGACATTTATATGAATTATTTTTATACATTTATATTTTATTATTTCAAATTTAATTCCTGCTTAAGTTGCAAAACAAAAATATTTTAGTTACGTTATTTTGAATAATTCAATGAATATAAATAAAGTAACATATCCTATGCGTTAAAACAGCTGTTCCACCACATAATCTATAACACAAAATCTACTATTTTAAGAAATCATATATTATCACTTATTTTAAGCCAAATGGACGTAATAATTATATTTCATACCTTGCTCGTTGTAAAAGGGTTTCTCACTTAAAACTAAAGTTAATTAATTAAATTTTAATAATGAGTTTTTAGAAAAAAAAAAGATAATAACATCGTGTCATTCACTACAAGTTTAAAAATATAAACCTAATTAGATGAATAATAAGTATTTTATTAACGATTAATAATTTGAGCAAGATGTAAACGAGAGTCTGGCTTATTAGAATTAATTGAAAAATATAATAAAACTAGGGGCTTGTAGGGGCCCCATATTCAATTCATATTGAAACAAATTTTAAATTTTTGTGTGGTAATTTAATTTAGTTGAAATTAATTTAATATAATTAAAATTTATCATAACAAAATTTCCTCATAAACTACAAGTATATATTTTAATGAATATGTTTTCAACTAGATTTTTTGACCAGCCCTGTTATCAATATGTAATTTTTTTTAATCATGAGATTTCACTCGACTTAATGTAACATAAAGTTTATCGTGTGTAAAAACAGGTTTAGTCGATTGAAGCCTTACTTATAGTCTAATTATTGAAATTGTAAGTCTTAAAGAAAATTTGTTCCTTTTCGTTTGAAATGGCATGTTAGGATCTGTTGATATTAATATAATTACTGGTAGAAATATGTTTCTTTTTCCAGAACCAGTGATTAATTCTAATTTAATACACCTGTCAAACATATCTAGTACGATAAGATGTATTCTATTAGCTAAACCTGTTCCAAGGTTCGTATGTCTAATAATTAGGTTAAAATATCTGTAATCAGCTGTTTTTATTATAATATTTGTATAACTGTTTCTCAGCTGAATTATTTGAAAACCATGCTCGCTGTTTTTATTATAATATTTGTATAACTGTTTCTCAGCTGAATTATTTGAAAACCATACTCAGCTGTTTTTATTATAATATTTGTATAACTGTTTCTCAGCTGAATTATTTGAAAACCATACTCAGCTGTTTTTATTATAATATTTGTATAACTGTTTCTCAGCTGAATTATTTGAAAACCATACTCAGCTGTTTTTATTATAATATTTGTATAACTATTTCTCAGCTGAATTATTTGAAAATCATACTCAGCTGTTTTTATTATAATATTTGTATAACTGTTTCTCTGCTGAATTGTTTGAAAACCATACTCAGCTGTTTTTCATTGCAATGTATTTCTTATAAATATTTTTAATAATTTTGAGTTTCTCAAAACCCTATACATCTTGCTAATTGAGAAAATCTATATTTTCTCCGCTCCTTCGTGTCAATACCTTTAATTTTAGTCATCTCTCAGCTCTGTACAACCTTCCAACCTCCCACAATTTTTCTCTCACAATTCGGCTTAAGACATTATATATATGGATTGGACAAAATCCAACCCCAATAGTAGCTAGATTTAGTTAGAGAGTATGGTAGTTTGATGGCGGTTTACGATAGAGAAATGACACTTTGTAGTATGTTTTAAGTGACAGCGTACTATACTCTACCTGAACCATATTCTGACCTAGTCATTTATCTGAGCACGTCATCTATGTGTAAAGGGACTGTACAAACTGTCCCAGTTTTAGAATTTCCAAGGAAGGGTTTTTTGTTAAAAGATATCTCATAGGTAGTTTCTAGGAATCACCTATTTAAATATCAGGCTATTAATTCCGTTAAAGTTTCCACGGAATAGGTTTTTGATTAAAAATATAAATCTAGAGCATTTAAAAAAATATTACTTAATAAACTGATTTTGTGAATGTAAACGTTTAAGAATGTAATATATTATCTATAATCGAATGGTATGAGAAAAATTTATATTAAAAAGCGTCTCGGTGAATGACAAGACACCAATAAATTGACAGGCGTGTAGGCTTGATATGTGAAATATGATTACACGCCGTAAGCAGAGATGTCACGCAATGTGCCTTGAATAATGTATCAGCTGACATGGAGAAGTGTATTATTAGAGCTAAGCGACGCAAGTGATCCACCTTCTAAAGTTTACAAAACTTTATTAAATTTTGTCTCTCTTTGGGGCTGAGCATTAAAATCTCTGTACAAATTTAAGAAATACGAGTGGTTTACGAATCAATTAGTTACTAATAGCCACAACGAAAACTATAACCGCTTTCACTCAGTAAAAAATGTAATCTTATAATTTTGCATATTGTCAGAAACGAAAATATTTTAACTTCATAACGTATTTTTATTACGTTAAAGGATTTATTAAATTTAACACAAAATGATTCCTCTACTCAATGTATAATTGAGTTCACCCAAAACTCTAATATTCTACTTTTATTTAAATTTTATGCCAACTCATATGTTAGCGTGTCACGAATACCATTATTTTGTTTCACCTACAAAGTAAATAAGTAAATTATGTACAAGTAGTAGTATATAAGTAGTATTATGTAAATATATGTATATATATATATATATATATATATATATATATATATATATATATCGCAATATGTATTTTTGTGTATTAATAAAGAACCAAGTCAAAATACAAATACAAGAATTATAATTGAATTTACACTTCAAAGCTTTTCGTTGGCTAACAGTACCAACATCATCAGGAATATTACACAATTAAAATTAACATATGTGCAAATTAGATCAAATGAATAGCTACGCCAATTCAATTACAATGTTGTTAAAATTTTTTTTAATTTTGTTGCTCTAATTTAATGTATAAATAAATTTAATTAATGTATTTAGAAATACATAATTATAATACTAATAATGAGTTGATAAATGAACAAATTCAAGTAAAATCTAAATTTGATAATATATTCAGTGTTTGTAATGTTAGGGCAGCAAAATAAAAAATTTTTAACAACATTGTAATTGATTTGGCATAGCTATTTATTTGATCTAATTTGCATATATGTTAATTTTTTTTGTTTAATATTCCTGATGATGTTGGTACTGTTAGCCAACGAAAAGCTTTGAATTGTGGATTCTATTATAATTCTTGTATTTGTGTTTTGACTTGGTTCTTTATATATATATATATATATATATATATATATATATATATATATATATATATATATATATATATATAGTCTATATATATATATATAAACACACACTTTGTAAAACTTTCGAACACGCAAGCAACAATATTTTGTAATACTTTCTGAATATTTATGTCATTATTTGTTTAATTTAATGGGTTCTGAAATCACTTAATAATTATTTTTAATATTTAATCAGTATTTTATTTGATTGCCTTTAATAACGTTTACATATAATAAATCTTGATATTTTGTACGTATTTATCACAAGCTTTGCTGGAAAATGTAGCTTGATATTGCTCTCGATAACAGGTGCACAAATTTTAACTGCATTTTATTTTAAACATTTCCATGTTATTATAAGGTCGTCGGATATTAAAACTCCACGGTCATTTCTAGAGATTCATTTAAAATGTTCGTTCGCTCGCTACCTCGTAGTTTTTAGCAAACTTCACTATATCAACAAGAGTCGATAAAAGTTTGTATTGATCTGTTACGATGTGCAGTATTTATTATGGATTAAAAACAGTATATTTAAAGGGATGTAAGGCTACCCTATTACAGAGAGACGTTGGTATTGTAAGAACATTATAATAGACTACTGTTCTATTGGTCCTAAATTCACATAAATTACATATCGCGTCTAAAAAGCCAAACATTAGTTGTGTTTTATGGAACATACTATCTCCTGCTGTATTATTACTTAATTAAATGCAGTTAAATAATAAATATTAATGAAAATTACCGACATTTCCATGACAAGTAAACACGTTTATAATAAACCCGTATCGGTGTAAAGTGTGAACATTAAAATTTTAACGTGGGTACGGGTAAGCTGTAGACAAAGTGTAAAGTGGAACATTAGTCCATGTTGTACTCCATTAGGAGAGCGGATGTTTCAGCAGTGTAGGGTGTATGGATTAATAAGAAAATGTGTTACATGTTATAAAATTACAACGAGAGAGCACATCGCATGCAGCACGCAAGCTTCAGCGGATCAGCAGCTCGTATATAGATTGGGTGAGGTATTTTCCCTCTAAAGGATTTCCTATATAAAGTTATTTACCAACAAGTGAGTATCACCGCAGCGACAAGTGGCTGGTAATAGCATTTATAACGGCAGGTTATTTCCAAAAGCTATATTTTATGCTACTTCCTCAACAACTTTATAAGAACCCAAATAACTTTTTTCCATTCCTTATTCTTTACACTCTCCTTATATATATCTGGTTCAAATTTTCAATTTTTAGTAAAATACATTTTATTTATCCATCCAAGTTCAAATACATATTTTTAAAACTTGAAGTGGAAGACACTTGATAATAATACAGTTGTTTCAAATAAATAATACAATAAGAAATATTTTTCATAAGAAACAGATTCGTATTATCTGAGAAAAATGTTTTATTAATCTAATTTTGAATTTTTATTATAATGTTGAACATTGTTTGACTATTCATGTTAAGTGTAGATTGACTGACGAGGGCAACATGGTTATCGAAAATGTGTTTTGATTAAAGATAAATTTTTGTTGTTGTTGTGACATATTGTTTTAATGATTGTAGTGTTTACTTCTTTAATTTACTTATTTTTTATACACGCGTGAAAAATTGCTTATACAAATATTTATAATCTAGTTCTTTGCACATCACAGTTTTTTTCAAATACTAAATTGAAAACAACAAATTGGAATCAACAAATAAAAATTGAAAAATTAAGAGGTCTCTATGTATAGCCTAATTAACACAAAAATTGAGTAAAACGTTTCCCTTCTACTTATAACTTGTAAGATATCTGACGAAAACTTTTAAGATTGTAGTCGAAAATCGAATTACTTTTAGGTTTGAAGTGAATAGCTTTATTAAATTACTAATATATAGACTACGTATAGGCTAAATTTTAGACAAAACATGTAGAGAATTTAGTTTTGAATAGATAAATAGGTCAATATTAGACACCTAACAGCTTAAAATAATTAATTTGTAGTTAAATCAGAACATTCGAAGAATAAACACATTCTGTTATACATTTTTATTATAAAAAAACTTCTGTCAACTAGACTTATATGCTTTAAAATTAACATCTACTGTTTATTATTTAGATTTGAAAAACTTAAAATACTTGTAACACACTTTAGATGGTGTTACATATTAAAATGGAAATTTCAGATATTGTAACAATATACAAATAGATCAAAAAAATTGTGATTTATTATAAATATTTTTAATGAGATCTCTGGTTGATAGTGACATCTGTCGGAAGAGTTTTAAAACAAGTAAATTAAAGTAGGTATGCGCCCACCCTGATGTGCGGTAGCTAGGAGGCTTGCGTGCAACGATATTTTAACTCTCGTTTAGCCAAAATGTAAAAGGCAACGGACGTATCCGAGAGCGAGGAAATTTTCTTTAGTTTTCCAAATTTAATGTAATATTCATTTTCTTAAATATGTTATAATCATGGTGTAGCAGACAGCGTACGTAGCCAAGTACAAAGATGGGACGTTGAAGTTACTGAAGGTATTTCGTGAGACTTTTCCACTAGAAGGATGCGAGGCTACGACATGGGAATACAGCTAAGTGGACGATTTCAAACTTTAGAGATTTATTACAAAATTTAAAATGTTAGACAGTTTAACTCAAATTAATGAACCTTGAACTTTTCAACAAGTACATAAATGTAATTTATGCATCATTTGGTGCACTTGTGTTCACCTTGAATTGTAAGATTTTATTATAAAAAAGCAAGTAAACTCGAGTACAGATCCATTTTCAGCCATTGATTGATTCTTTGGTTGATGGCTATACGTAAAAATTCATAAGTCAAATATTAAATGTTCAATAATCCGTAACTGAAGCAATGTCTAGAAATTTGTATCATGATTAATTATTTTTTTGTTAAATAAAATGAGTGTAATTTGCTTTAATTGAATTTAAAAGAGTAATTATTTAACCAGCACACAATTCCATGCATTTCAAGTTAATAAGCCTTAAAAATTAATTTAATGAGACTGCTAGTTTAAATGATTTAACTTTGTATTTTAAAGTATTTTAATGTAACGTAGTTCTACCTTCAATATTTGAAGAGCGTTACAGACCGACGGTTATTATTACGCCTGAACTGTAAGCTAGAACTTAAAACTAATTCTAAAACCTAAACTAAGCAACAAGAAAACGTTACAAATGCGCAACTCTGCTTTAAGGCTAAAATTCTGCTAAAACTTTGTTGATATTAAATCTGCTTAATTTGAAATGTAAATTTGGGTGTTGGCTAAAAGAAATTAAAAAATGGCTGAAAATAACCGAATTAATTAAGTACATAAAAAAAAGGTAAAATTTTATTCAATAATCATGTAACAGTGGAAGTTGTTTTAAAATATAAATTGAACGTAAAAGAATGTGGCTTGTGGATTGTGTAAACAGTTTTGGAATATAGGGGAGAAACCAGTTATAACCTGTTTTTTCTTGTATTGTAAAGTGTAGAGTTTCAAGGTCAGAGACTCTTGTGGTTTAAAATATGAGTCATAATGTGCGTAGTAAACGTTCAGATTTTTTTGTAAGTTTGTGCATGGCCTAAAAGCCGGTTGTCAAGTATAATGTTTACACAGCTGTAAGCCCAATACCAGGCAAGTTAGAATTGATTGCTGGGGTTTGTATAAACAAATATCCAGCCTGAAGTACAATGTTTGCATAAAGCGTGTTTAAACGTTTCGAGTTTGCTTGATTTTTCTGTATGAAGAATAACATTCTGTTAGTTTTCTGAATCAGTTCTATTAAACAAAATGGCTTTAAAAATAGACTTTTTGTCAAAAGAGGAATTAAAATATAATGAAAAAGAAAATTATAATTGAAGTTAACAGTGATAGGATTTTAAAAGTAATGTTTAATGAAAAATAAATTTATGAGTTAATTTTAAAGGCAATTAAATTTAAATTTATAAGTTTTGTAATAGTCATATAAAAATATTTCAAGCAAAATTTACCTTTTAAAATAGTTGAAATTTTTAAAAATTTTAAATTTGGAACTATTCAAGCCTTTGTTTTTTAAAAAGAGGAATAAATTAACAAGGAAAGTAGGAATGTGCCTTTGTACAGAATTTACACTCCACGACAACACTCACATTGTATGTCAAAGTGCACGTTGACATGCTATACACATTCTACATGAGATAGGCATAGACAACAATCTCAAAATACACAATACTACACCGATTCAATGACATGTGGGGGAATCAACAGACTATACACTTGACCAAAATTGTGTATAAATGTGCAAGCATAGGTTCCGTTTAATTTCAATTCTTATTTGTAAATACTAAGAGCTTAGCAAAAAAATTAATTCAATTTGTTTACAGAAATATTTGAAAGAAGTTTTAAGATGTAACAAAATACATATAGTACTTTGTGTGTCAAAATGCTAGCTATATGATTTTTTAAATTAAAGTATGGGATTTAATTTAAGAATAATGTAATTGGATTTTCAAAGTATGGGTTTTGAAATCCAAAAGAGGTATAAGATGTACGAAATATTGTAGAGATAACGAAAGGTTATGAGTTAATGGTACATGCTTAAAAGTTGTAAATGGAGAGGAGAATATGTAGATAAATACGTCAATAATGTTGAAAGTTTTTGGCTTACAGGAAGTAAGCGGTATTCACAAATCCCAGATATTGGATTGTGAAGAATATAGCTATGGCATATGTAAGGTAATGTTGACAAACAAAGAGCAATTTTGAAACAGAGTAATTTTGAACGAGTTAATTTTTAACAAAGAGTAATTGGAATAAATAGTAATTTCAAAGAGTTAATTTAAATAAAGAGTAAATTTATTAAGGGTAAATAATGTTATTTTGAAATTAGAAGAAATATATAAATGTGTGCTTATGAAATAAAAATGTTTACAAGAAGTTTGATTTTTGAAAGAAAATATTTTCAAGTATGCAATGTTTTTACAATTTTATATCGTAAAATAAATCAATTGAGAATTTATAAGACAAGTTTCTAAGAGTTAATTTAAAATAAGAAATATTTATTAAAGGACTTTTAAATCTAAATTAAATTTATTATAATATATGTATGTCAAAGATAAAATGTCAATGGAAATAATAAGTGAATTGTAGGTTTACATGGATATTTGAATTTTTGGTAAAAGGGTTTTAAATCAAAAGCAGAGTAAATATTGTTTATGTTTTGTTAATGTCCTATAACAAAATTTTTTTTAAGTTAAACTAAGTTTGTTCTAATTATGGAAATGAAAGTAATAATAAAAGGGTTTATGATATGTTTCTTTTAAAGGGGAATAGTTTGGTTGCTGAATTAAGAGTCATCAATAAATTATTAAATTAGATAAAAGCAATTAGTAAATAATGAAATTGTACAATTTTTGTTTTCAAGATTAAAGGGAAAATGAAATGACACAATTTTTTTTCAAAAGGGGGGAAAAATATGTAACACACTTTAGATGGTGTTACATATTAAAATGGAAATTTCAGAAAACAAACGAAAATGTATTCAAATTGTAACAATATACAACTATATCAAAAAAATTGTGATTTATTAGAAATATTTTTAATGAGATCTCTGGTTGATAGTGACATCTGTCGGAAGAGTTTAAAAACAAGTAAATTAAAGTAGGTATGCGCCCACCCTGATGCGCGGTAACTGGGAAGGTTGCTGGCAACGATAGTTTCACTCTCTTTTAGCAAAAATGTGAAAGACAACGGACGTATCCGAGAGCGAGGAAATTTTCTTTAGTTTTCCAAATTTAATGTAATATTCATTTTCTTAAATATGTTACAATCATGGTGTAGAAGACAGCGTACGTAGGAAAGTACAAAGATGGGACGCTGAAGTTACTGAATGTATTTCGTGAGACTTTTCCACTAGAAGCATGCGAGCCTACGACATGTGAATAGAACTAAGTGGACGATTTCACACTTTAGAGATTTATTACAAAATTTAAAATGTTAGACAGTTTAACTCAAATTAATGAACCTTGAACTTTTCAACAAGTACATAAATGTAATTTATGCATCATTTGGTGCACTTGTGTTCACCTTGAATTGTAAGATTTTATTATAAAAAAGCAAGTAAACTCGAGTACAGATCCATTTTCAGCCATTGATTGATTCATTGATTGATGGCTATACGTAAAAATTCATAAGTCAAATATTAAATGTTCAATAATCCGTAACTGAAGCAATGTCTAGAAATTTGTATCATGATTATAATTTATATTATTTTTTTTGGTAAATAAAATGAGTGTAATTTGCTTTAATTGAATTTAAAAGAGTAATTATTTAACCAGCACACAATTCCATGCATTTCAAGTTAATAAGCCTTAAAAATTAATTTAATGAGACTCTGCTAGTTTAAATGATTTAACTTTGTATTTTAAAGTATTTTAATGTAACGTAGTTCTACCTTCAATATTTAAAGAGCGTTATAGACAGACGGTTATTATTACGCCTGATCTGTAAGCTAGAACTTAAAACTAATTCTAAAACCTAAACTAAACAACAAGAAAACGTTACATACTAACAACACGACAAAGCTGATTAGTTAACTCCTTAAAAAACCGAACTATTTAATAATCATGTTCTTTACACTATTTACTACTGATAACAGTAAACAAATTACAGTAATACTATATTGATTTTCACGTAGCCTACCTGCTACCTTGTTTTCATTTACTCATGTCATCTTTTTCAAGAGCAAAGTAAATTACTTCCTATGGATATAGACTACATATATGAACAATAATTTATGTAGGTTTGTTTATATTATTAATCTGTAAGTGACCATAAAGTAATGTAACAATATTATTATGTAAGACTTATCATTAGTATGTAAATATTTTAACACAATACTGTAAATACATTGAGTATGTTTTATAACATCAAGTTATGTAATTGTGGTTGTTATATAACTAATTGTTAATAATGAACAGAAATAATATTTTTTAAATTGAAAGGAGTAATTTGCTAAATGAAAACTTTCACGTTATCAATGCCTGTATGTATTTATTATTAGGTTTTATGATGCACTTTGCAGTAACACAGCTTATTTCATTTCTATGAATAAAAGTTCTTTGCATACTTCATTTAAAAGCGGCAATGTTTCCACCACTATTTTACTTTTAAAATCTATGAATTGAGTAGGTTAGTCGAAACAAAACGGTAAATTATAACTTTTCGTTATATTGAGTTGGAACGCCTCTAAATACTACAAAAAAGAGGTAAATAAAAATCAATAGCATCATTATTCTTGTCGTTTAATTATACGAGCACTATGTAATTTTTTATAACTTTTTTAAACTCTAATATTTTTTATACCAAAAAAGAAAAAAGTACCGTTATTTTTAGGTTTTCAATCATTGCCTTAACTTTAAACATTGAATAATGAAATACCATTTGCTTAATCGAATTCAGAATGTAAGGCAACATAACTGGATAAATTGTATGAATGATTTATGAATTTCAGAGTGTTATCTTCACATTATGTGTTATTTGTTTACATAAACAAGTTTCCTCATCTCGGAGTGGTCGGAAAAGTTTGTATTTGGTCGCGCTGTAGGCTAATCCTTATTACATTGACATTTACGATACGTGATTATAAAAAACATTAGTAATTCGGTTTTTTTACAAAAACATTATTACTTGTTATAGTGGTTAATGTGTGGGCCTGTAGCCGATTACAGTGGAGGGAAAGCGTACAATCCACTTTATCCTACAATATAGAAAATATAAATTTATAAAAAAAATTATTGCTTGGTAAACCTAAACTATAAAGATAGAACATATGAATTGATTAAAAACATTTCTTTAAATTTATTATGTTAATATAACATTTATAGTCTATAAAAAATGTAGTTTAAAAAAATAATCAAGCCTTTACCTTGATGTGTGAGTCTGATCGCAATTATACACAACACAGATGAACTATCCACATAGCAAAGACACCGTCACTTATATCTAAATCAACTAATTTCTCACGCAACAGAACACTGTCAAAATATAGTTTACAATTAACCCGGTTTAATGTCACGGCGTGTCATCGTCGTTTATAATTGTTAAATCTATATTAAAAATTGAAGGTCTAGGTATGGAATCGGAAACGTCAACTTTTTTGCCGTTTAGTACAAAAGTACTAGTACGAAAGTACTTGTACTTTCGCGGCAACACTTTGAAACTTTACTCAGAGCAGGGTAAAACCCATCCTTTGCCTTTGTGTGAATGAACCGACCTATGCGAAAAATATGTAATTGTAAATATGACTAGCCAAGTATAGTTTGTGAAATATGTATTGTGACCCTTTGCAGGGTTTGGCACTTGGCGAAGACAATGCAACCCAGGTTATGTTTAAAAATAGTTTTCAGATAATCCATATATACACTTGTAGCCGTATAAGATTGGATAAAAGAAAATGCGGTTTATTGTTGAGAGAAGTACATATGCATCTAAATTTACTATTATATGGAGAGCTTTCGGAAAATTAATTGTTTCCATCATCCGGCATAAGCATATCTAAAGTAAACCAAATTAGATAATGAACAAACATATTTTAAGTTATAACTCTTACAAAAAATAATATATCCAAAGTTATAAAAATATCATCAAGAATTACATGCAGAATAACAATTGAGTGTTAGAGTAGAAAGGATTGTTAAAATTACCGGTAATACACGGTTCGTTATTATGTTCAACAAATTTTATATTATAACAGTCATTTATTCAACCTACTTTTGTAAATGTTCACAAAAAATAAATTAAACGATAGACTACTAACTTCATAATATTTCACTCATTTATAACATTCATTCATTATCCAACGCCATTCTGTGGCAGTTGGGCCATTTGACGCCGAGCCTCCCAGTACCGAGCAGTGATGTCGTAAAGAGCATGGTTGAGTTTTGGGCAGGTGAGCAGGTGACTTGCCACCATAATTTCTGTGGAACAGAGTGGACACACGTCCGATTCGGCTATGCCAAGCCGGTGTAGGTGAACCTGCAGATAGTCGTGACCGGTTTCCAGGCGGAACCTTGCAACAGCACTCATTTATAACAACAATGAAGTTATTTGTAACATAAATTACGACCGTAGTATTTTGATCTTATAGATAAATATTATTTTTTTTTTACTTTAGTAGCACTACAGTATTAAATAATAAACGAATAAATTATTCATCTACAGTATTTACATGGAAGAGATTTTTTTTGAGATGTGTGACATTTTAAATACTATTTTAGAAATTAATTCGGTTTTATCGCTTTATAATGTAGAAATTGAAAGTAACTCAAGTGTTAATTAATAAACACAATATATTTTTATAATGCTTTCCGTCGATCAAGTTTTTAACACGGATGAGACCGGACTATTTTGTAAAATAATGCATTCACTAACTTTCTTATCTAAGGAGGAGAAATATGTTGGGGGTTTAATGCCGCAAAAGATAATATGATTGTTCTGCTGTGCTGTGGTGCTTACGGACTAATATTATCTCAATAGGACATGACTTAACGGTGAAGGATTTTAAGACATTAACAATGATGGTATCAAAAATCTTTTAAAAAGTGCGAACCAAGATTTGACAAGACGGAAGTACAGTGTAGCTGTAATTATTGTTAAAATTTTTAATGTGGAACGTAATCTTCTCCTTTCCATATACAGTTGATTTCAGTATTCACGGTTTCACTATTTGCAGTGAGTCCGGAGAAAGTATCCCCCACGAATAACGAGGCATGCATGTATATCGATGCATTATATTCTTTTTATATTTAGAATCGTTCCCTAAACCAAATTAAAAATTTGGTGATCAATGTAGGTGTGTTCGTCATGATGTTAGTAGGATACATTCACAACGACAATTTATATGGAATTTGGTGATCAATGTAGGTGTGTTCCTCATGATGTTAGTAGGATACATTCACAACGACAATTTATATGGAATTTGGTGATCAATGTAGGTGTGTTCCTCATGATGTTAGTAGGATACATTCACAACGACAATTTATATGGAATTTGGTGATCAATGTAGGTGTGTTCCTCATGATGTTAGTAGGATACATTCACAACGACAATTTATATGGAATTTGGTGATCAATGTAGGTGTGTTCCTCATGATGTTAGTAGGATACATTCACAACGACAATTTATATGGAATTTGGTGATCAATGTAGGTGTGTTCCTCATGATGTTAGTAGGATACATTCACAACGACAATTTATATGGAATTTGGTGATCAATGTAGGTGTGTTCCTCATGATGTTAGTAGGATACATTCACAACGACAATTTATATGGAATTTGGTGATCAATGTAGGTGTGTTCCTCATGATGTTAGTAGGATACATTCACAACGACAATTTATATGGAATTTGGTGATCAATGTAGGTGTGTTCCTCATGATGTTAGTAGGATACATTCACAACGACAATTTATATGGAATTTGAGGTTCAAACGGATGATAATGAAATAAATTCAAAATGTTTCAGTCATTAGAATTGAATTTCACTTGACGAAATCCTATAGTTTCTAAACTAATACGGTGGTTTGATCAAAAAACTGTAACTGAACGAAATGTTATTGACTTACCTTACGAAAAGTGCACCCTTGCCTAAAAATATTAAGCTTACAATCTAAAACTCTTAACTTGAATGATTAGTAATGAATTAAACATTTTTTAAATAAATATGTTCAATAATGTGTAATATCTAGACTGTTGATTATAATAATGTACTGTAACTTATGAGCAACAAATATCTATCTTTATCAAACTGAACATTTAAAAATATTAAAATTCGTATTTGACACAAAATTACATTTATAGTGGTAATAATTTATTTTACAATTTTAATATGTTTACACGTTTCTTATAATCAAGTTGATAATTATTTCATTTGATCATTAGTTTTAAAAGCCTCAGATAATTCATATAGCTTTTTTAATAGTTTTAACAATATTTTTTAATGTGCTTGCCTAGTAAACTCAAATTAATTTTCCTCCGTGTTTAAAAAATATAGGAACTAAGTTAAAAGGAAGGAATAACCGATTGTATAGTTTTTTGATTGATAAAAACCAAATTTCTAATGAAATTTGAACTTTAGATGCATATTGAGAAATGGTTTAATAATTTTAAGCTACGCAGGAGACGTATAGCTTTTAATGTGAGCAATAAGCAATACATGTACTAAGCTAACTTATACTGCAATAAGTCTATGACTTGCAGCAATAAAAATGATTTTTGCTGACATTATAAACTCTGAAAAAAAAATTTATATTAAATATCCTATTATTTAAAATTCAGTATTCAGGATTCCATCGTTATTATACTTGCACTAGCAATGTTTACAAGTAGTCTATATAATATATTTAAGGCTATATAAGAGTAAAGAAATACTAAAATACGTGCTTCAAAATAGGAGCTCAAAATGATAAATTGATTTGCAATTCAGTGACGTGTCGACCACAGCCAGTAAGAAAACAACAGCATCATTTTGACATACGTTAAAATTAAATATTTGGAAATTAGTGTAGTAGTTTAAGCACTTAAGTTATTTGAAGAGAAATAAAGCCTTGAATGTATTTGCTCAAATAATTTAAGTAATATCAGAGAGGGTTATTTCTTGCACATGACAAAAGACAGAGAATCCAGGTAGAGATTTTAAATAGGCTCTTTCCGTTAGCCAAAATTATCTTTAGTAAGTGTTGAGAATGTTAACGAATACAAGTCAGTTAAAAAGAGTTAGTTGTGAGAACGTGCCTTGCCGTCCAGTGTGTAATTATTAATCTAACAATTAGTGTGAATCTAAAAAAAGAATTTTTTTGTGAACAGTGCGTATCTCAAACCACCTTGATCAAATAACTAC
This sequence comes from Prosapia bicincta, assembly GCA_036971475.1. Taxonomy (NCBI): domain Eukaryota; kingdom Metazoa; phylum Arthropoda; class Insecta; order Hemiptera; family Cercopidae; genus Prosapia; species Prosapia bicincta. The sequence continues at coordinate 116,392,218 of JBAIZL010000004.1, read as the reverse complement.
CTTTTTTCAACTACCTCTCCAACCGAGATTCTAGGCAGTCCTAACAGAAAGATTTTTAAGCATTCTTATGAAATCGTACACAAAATAGTTCTTCAAATGATGCTGTGAAACATTATTTTAATATTAGTTGTAACGTCTTAAATTTTCTAAATATGTTTCATATTTCTAAAATGTGTGCGGTACAGCAACGGCATAGCGAGGAATCCAATTGGAGAGGGGCCCAATTCAACCCCGATTCTTTGAGGTTTGACGTAGTCCGCCTAAGGATAATTTGAACGTGGGCCCAGTTCGACCGTGTCCATTTTCGTGAGTTTAAAAACAATTTGTTGTAATTATATCTTTTATAGTTCAAAAGATACAAAGATTCCCCGCGATGTTCCCCTTTGTGCGAAAAATATGTAATTGTAAATAAGAATAGCCAAGTATAGCGTGTGAGATATGTATTGAGAGCCTTTGCAGGATTTCCCAAACAAACGGTTCGCACTTGGCGAAGACAAAGCAACCCAGGCACAGTGTAGAAGCAGTGGCCAACATCTGTTTCTTTTGTAAACCAAAAATAGTACAGGATTTAAATAAGGTTGACCACAGACTGAAAGCCTAACGGTCAAATTAACCGTGAAGATGTCGACAATCTTTTGAAAAAGAGCGAACCACGATTTGACGGAAGATTACAGACGGAAGTACAGTATAGCTGTAATCGATGTTAAAAGTTTAGATGTGGAACGTAACTATCCCCTTTCCATGTACAGTTGGTTTCAGCATTCGCGGATTCTCTAGTTTCGGTAAGTTCGGGGAACGTATCCCCAGTGAGTAACAAAGGATCACTGTGTATCAGTGCATTATAATATTTTGGTACTTAAAATCGTTCCTTAAACTAAAATAGAATTTTGGTTATCAATGTAAGTTACTTCTTCACGACGTCCTGGATACATTCGATACGACAATTTATGTCGAATATGCGGTTCAATCTGATGATAATGAAATATAGGCCCTATTCAAAATGTTTGAGTCGTGAAACTTGAACAGCTCGCTCGTCGAAATCCTCTAGTTACTAAACTACTACGATGGTTTATTCATAAAACTGTAACTAAACGAAATGTTATTGATTTAGAGTAGCCTAACCTAAAGACATTAACCTCACAATCTAAAACTCTAACTTGAATGATTAGCAGTGACTTAACATTTTAATAATAAATAGCTCAATAATGTGTAATATCTAGTCTAATGCTTATAATAATGTGCAGTAACTTATGAGTAACATATATCTAGGTTTATCAAACTGAACATTTAAAAAAATAATAAAACTCACATTTGACACAAAATTACATTTATAGTGGTAATCATCTATTTTACAAGTTTAATATGCTTAACACAAGGTGTCTTATAATCAAGCTGATAATTAATTAATTTTGATCATTAACTTTAAAAGTCTAAAATAATTCATATAGCTTTTTAAATAGTTTTAAATAGTTTAAATAGTTTTCACAATATTTTTTACTCTACCTAATTATTATTAGCATCAAATTAATTTTTCTACATGCCTATAAAATAAAATAATTTTAATCTGTACAATATAAAAACGATTTGATATAATCCATTAAGCGGTATTTGATTCAGATCTTAAACAAACTTCTAATGAAATTTGAACTTTAGATGCATAATGAGTAATGGTAGTTAAACTTTAAGCTATTGCAGGAGACGTATTGCTTTTAATGTGAACAATATGCAATACATGTAATAATCAAACTACATAGGTCTATTACTTTCAACATAAAACTTATTTTTGTTGACCTTATAAACTCTGAAATAAGAGTTTAATATTTCAGGATTGAAATATTGAGTATATTCAGGGTTCCATCGTTATAAAACTTGTACTAGCAAAGTTTACAAGTAGTCTATATAATATATTCAGGACTATATAAAAGTAAAGAAATATTAAAATATATGTTTCCAAAATAGGAGCTCACCAATGAAAAATTTGTTTTGTAATCTAGTGTATTGTCGACACAGCCATTAATAAAAACATAGCATTGTAATAAGCGTTAAAATTAAATAATTGGAATTTAGAATAGTAGGTTTAGGTTATGTAAAGAGAAACAAGGCCTTGTATATATTTGTTCAAATAATTTATGATGTACAAGAGAGGGAGGTTTCTTGTGCATGACAAAGGCAGAGAATCCAGGTAAAGATTACAGTAAGGTTGAACATGGATTTTTCCGTAAGCCAAAAATATTTTTAGTAGGAGTTGAGACAAGAACAGGTTAGTTTGAAAGAGTTATTTGTGAAAATGTGCCTTCCAGGTCCGTGGCTAACAAGTGAACTAACGATTAGTGTGAATATAAAGTGAATTGTTTAGTGAATAGTGCGTTTCCTAAACCGCTTTGATTAAATAACTACCTTGTTCTCAAAGTGCTATAATATTATAGGGTTTTAATGAACAGTACTAGGGACGACGTGTATGACATCGAAAGAATATAGGTAACAGTAACTTATCTATATAAGAAAAATGCTCTTGTAATATGCGGATATATCCCCGGAAATAGTATGGATACATAGAACGGATTGTTATTGTATGAAAAAAGACATTTGTATTTGTAACCGGTTATTGTCATTACGTCAGGACCCATTGGTATAAATGTATAAACCTCCATATTCGGCATTAAAAGTACAAGATTTCGCTACAAGATATCAGCATTTAAAAATCCTATTTCAACAAAAGCTCTTATATCCTAAATCAATTTCACATACTAACCGTTGTCTAATTTATTAATACACGGCAATCGTTAACAAAGTACTGTAATTTAGATTTAAACTAATATAAAATAAAGTTTGCGTGTTATGTTTTAAATAAATGCCAGTACAGTTATATAACGAAAACAAAACACATATTAGAACCAATAGAGTATATAAAATAGCCTGCAAATAATGCTGTGAAACATTATTTTAATATTAGTTGTAACGTCTTAAATTTTCTAAATGTGTTTCATATTTCTAAAATGTGTGCGGTACAGCAACGGCCTAGCGAGGACTCAACATTTTGTTAACATACAACCGAGGTCTAGGTAGTTCATTATCCGGTCAACAGAGGTCTTTATTTAAATTGTACAAACAGAAAGATTTTTAACCATTCTTATGAAATCGTACACAAAATAGTTCTTCAAATGATGCTGTGAAACATTATTTTAATAGTAGTTGTTATCTCTTAAATTTTTTAAATGTGTTTCATAATGTTAAAATGTGTACGGTACAAAAACAGCCTAGCGAGGACTCGATATTTTCTTAACATACAACCGAGGTCCTAGGCAGTTCATTATCCGGTCAACAGAGGTCTTTATTCAAATTGTACAAACAGAAAGATTTATAATGCTTTTTTTATTAAATCTGTTACATACTATAAAAAACTGCAAAATTATTTAAAACAATTTTTACGGGTGTAAAAGTAGCGCTTTAAACATATTTAAATTTAGTCCAGTTGTAAAGTTTAATGTGTACTATTTACTACTATTTAAATTAACATTAAAAACAAATAAAATACTTGAATTTATATTCCAACATTAATTAGGAATTTTTAAATTCAAAAAAAAAATGCCAAGATTCCCAATTTATTGAAACATGCTAATAGGCTATTATTAATTACAATATCTATTTTTTAATATTAAAAATTATATTGTATTATAATAAAATATTTTACAGTATATTTCTATCACGGATACGACACCGTTAAATAAAATATGAAAACAATTTAAAAATCGTAATTATATAACTTTTATTAGGCTTAAAAATGTAAACATTTAAAGTGATCGAATACTTATGTATATTTTAAAATATTTGTTTATTCAAGAGCATTTTATATAATTACATACAATCCAAACTCTAATTATCCTGTTAGGTTTGCAAAGAAAAATATAGGTTAATCCATTTAATAAAGCACCTTTCACATTACATGTGTTGTAAAACAGTCTTGTTTTAAAAACAAATTCTAGTTTTACTACCAAATTTTATTAATTCAAAAATAATTCATTAACATTACAATTATATAAAGATTTCATGAACACAAAAAATATTTTACAAATTTATTAGAAAAAGACCTCAGTAGTCGATATCAAACATTTCATTAGACCTCGCTTTGCTTTTATATAAATAGTGCAGCTGAAACCTCACTAGTAGGTTCTAAAACGACAAGACCTCGCTTGCGTACAGAAAAATCAACTTTTTAAAATTCTTTTCCGAAATATAAAAATTATACCATTCGATTCAGAATTTAAAATATAATACATCGCCATAATTTATTTTCGAAATATTTGAATTGTTTAGACTTATTGACTTGAGCCGAATTTATAACTATTCAGGTTAAAATAAAAAGAGCGTAGTAGAAAAAATGCAGTAAAACGCCCAATAAAAGTAATAGTTGATAATTGTTGTATATGGGATTGCTTAGCAACGGCCTTTATTTCGGCTTAAAAATTTTCACGTAAAGGTTCTTATTTGTATCAGCTAACAAAATTCATGTCTAGGTCTTGCATTAACTAAAAGTGACATCTAAATGTACAGTAAATAAATAAAATCAGAACAGTTTAACAGTACACAGTGAATTGTAACAGTATGGTGATCAGTGATGTTAAACAGTACACAGTGAATTTTAACAGTATGGTGCTCAGTGATGTTAAGCAGTACACAGAGAATTTTAACAGTATGGTGGTCAGTGATGTTTAGCAGTACATAGTGAATTTTAACTGTATGGTGCTCAGTGATGTTTAACAGTATACAGTGAATTTTAACAGTAAGGTGGACAGTGATGTTTAGCAGTACATAGTGAATTTTAACAATAAGGTGGTCAGTGATGTTTAGCAGTATATTGTGAATTTTAACAGTAAGGTGGACAGTGATGTGTAGCAGTACATAGTGAATTTTAACAGTAAGGTGGACAGTGATGTTTAGCAGTACATAGTGAATTTTAACAGTAAGGTGGACAGTGATGTTTAGCAGTACATAGTGAATTTTAACAGCAAGGTGGTCAGTGATGTTTATCAGTACACAGTGAATTTTAACAGTATACCTTACATTTTACACCAGTAAAATTTGAAGATAAATAAACTGATTTTCCAACTCCAATAAAACATGAGATGCAAGACCTAGGCACGTTCCTAACAATATAACATGAAATCATAACTGTCTTCTTTACAGCAAAAATTGTGAGTGCATTTAAAATTGGAAGTAGCCTCGGAAACTTCTTACTCTGCTGCTCATTACAGATCACTCTTCTGGATTAAAGTGCGATTTTATTAATATATATATTCCAGTTTACCAAAGCAAGCCAGAAAATATTGTACGATTGAAGAACGAAATTTAAAAAATTACGTATACATTTACAACATGAATCTGGAAGTGATTATGATTGGCAAAATTTCGAGATATATAATGCGACTTATTCTCCTATCCAATACTGCAAAAATTGTAAGTGTATTTAAAATTGGAAGTAGCCTCTGAAAATTCTTATCTGCTACTCATTACAGATCACCCTTCAGATTTAAACTACGATATTATTAATATATAAATTACAGTTTACCAAAGCAAGCCAGCTAAATATTGTACGATTGAAGAACGAAATTTAAGATGTCACCTATACAACTATAAAGTGAATCTGGAAGTGATTATGATTGGCAAAATTTCAAGATAAATAATGCTACTTATTTTCCTATCCAATACAGCAAAAATTATGAGTGTTTTAAAAATTGGAAGTAGCCTCTGAAAATCGAACTCTGCTGCTCATTACAGATCACTCTTCTGATTTAAACTACGATATTATTAATATATAAATTACACTTTACCAAAGCAAGCCAGCTAAATATTGTACGATTGAAGAACGAAATTTAAGAAATTACGTATACATTTACAAAATGAATTTGGAAGTGATTATGATTGGCAAAATTTCGAGATATATAATGCGACTTATTCTCCTATCCAATACTGCAAAAATTGTAAGTGTATTTTAAATTGGAAGTAGCCTCTGAAAATTCTTAATCTGCTACTCATTACAGATCACCCTTCTGATTTAAACTACGATATTATTAATATATAAATTACAGTTTACCAAAGCAAGCCAGCTAAATATTGTACGATTGAAGAAGGAAATTTAAGATGTCACCTAAACAACTATAAAGTGAATCTGGAAGTGATTATGATTGGCAAAATTTCAAGATAAATAATGCTACTTATTTTCCTATCCAATACAGCAAAAATTATGAGTGTTTTAAAAATTGGAAGTAGCCTCTGAAAATCGAACTCTGCTGCTCATTACAGATCACTCTTCTGATTTAAAGTGAGATTTTATTAATATATAAATTACACTTTACCAAAGCAAGCAAGCTAAATATTGTACGTTTGAAGAACGAAATTTAAGAAATCACGTATACAACTAGAAAATGAATCTGGAAGTGATTATGATTAGCAAAATTCATAAATTCTAGTATACCTAAACTATGTAACTAGTTATTTTACATTTGGAGAGTAAAAATTCAAGACATCGTTACTTATATGAATCATAAAATTGTAGTTTACTAAAGCACAATATTTAAATTCAAATTCATCCAATTAAAAAATGTATTACTTTATTACTTATTAAAAATTTTCAATGAAAATGTGTTAATTTTAATTTTTATATAAATGCTATAAATAACAGCCATTTTGAAGAATATTTAGGACAAAAACTGCGTTAAAACCCTGTGTAGCGGTAGTCGGTACCTCTTCATTCTGGCGGAAAGCAAGGCTACGTATGAGTGAACCTAACCTGACAACGCACCATTTTCTCCCCTTTCCTAAAGGAACATTGCCCTGTTCGTAGTACTGCCTTATTTCATCGGTGCTTGATTATCCCTCTTCCTACAAGGAAGTGTATTAGATATCTGAAGAAGATCTGCTCTTTACAGGGTCCATACAGAAGGGTGGGTGAGATTATGTACTTATTTTTTTATAGCGGATCTGTTACAGCTGTTGCCACTTCTCCGCTTCAAATTCCAATTTCTTTTGGCATAGATTATGCCTCTTTTAGGTTTCTTCCGGTCATTGCTTCGTCGATGCCATCACGCCAACTTCTTCGTGGCCGTCGTCTCTTTCTTTTCTCAGGTTGAATTTACTCTATTACGTCGTCGTAGAATTACTCTTCTGCCGTCGTCTTTACGTGTCCAAGCCATTTTAGTTGTCTTCTTTCTATCTCCTCCCTTATACTTTTATCCATTTTCATTTCGTTACGTATTTGCCTATTTCTGACCCTTTCAAGTCTCGATTCAACGCAGCGTCGTCTTAAGTAGTCCATTCCCATCGTCATGAGTTTGTTATTGTTAGCATTCGTAACATCCCATACCTCTGAACTGTAGTGTTTAAAGTTAGTTTCACTGATTTGCTTTGTTTAGTCGTCCCCTGATTTCATCCTCACTATCGCAATTCTTACTAAAAATCCCCCTTAGATATTTGGAGGTTGGTACCCTCTTGATTACAGTGTTTTCTAAGCTACAGTCCCAAATCTCGTCTTTGCCTACTATTAGATAATCAAATTTTAGAATGTTCGTTGTTGAGCCTGCTGCCTCATATTCCTTTGGTAGTTTTCTTATCATATGACTAATATCGTGTTTCATATGTTTATTTAAAATATTATATGTAAATGAAATTTTCCATCAAATCGTAAGTAATACACAAATGTTCTATTAACACTTTTTCCTTCGGAGAATGTATTAGTGGATAAGCCACTCAGGGCATCCATGCCCTCTTTAGATGAAACCACGACTGTTCTAATGACCGGGCCAAGTATGTTATATGCCGGCACAATAAGAGCAGAAAACTAATGCTTCCCGTAGTCTTGGCATTATTCCATAGAAATAACCTAATTTGCAATTAACACAGACACTGTGTGTATTCAGTCATGCTTCACTACGGCTATACTAAGCCATGGCTAAATGTGTTCTTGACCACTAGTTTATGTAGACATATATTTTGAATGTGAATAGACAGCTAATGCCACGTTATTTGAACTGTTTAGTAGTTTTTATTTCTTGTATTATCACCGTTCATTGAATTATTTTGAATGTATCTTGCTTGCATCCAATTAGTACGCATCATTTCTTAGATTTATCCGGAATAAGTTCTCAGAATAAGTTCGTTACGACTTTTTCGGGAAGGTTTGTTTCCAAGATACCACTTTCTTATTACGGTATATTTAACAATACTTTGCGGTATTTTACAAGTACTGATCTACCGGAATATCTTCGTACTACAAGCACTGGCTAGTTCTGAAATAGCTTGCCCCAAAGTTCTCAGTAGCTCTAATTATTTATATATGGGTCAATCCACATACATAGAGAGCCAGAGATATTATCTCGCTACTTTGTTTCAAATATGATTATTTTTATTATTTATTCGAACATTTTAATATCTTTGTATCATTCAATCGTTTTGCCATTATTATATTAGTTAGATTTTTTCTGTAATACAAGTAATATAAACAAAAATTCCTATTTGATAAGTTCAATTCCTACTTAGATAACCAGCGAAAAATGTTACTTTATTTATCTTTTTATAAATAAAGTAACAACCTATAAGTTAAAACAGCTGCTTTAATCTTCGTTAGAATAACCAATATTTTCGTACATTAGAATAATCTATATGTTCATTTAAAAATAAATAAACCTATATATCAGATTGTTTTATTTTTTTTCTACCACATAACCTATAACATAAAATCAGCTTTCTTATCTAATCATGTTATCACTTAATTTACGCCAAATAGAATAGATTACCTATATCATCAACCTTACCCCTTTTATGAAACGATTTTATCCCATGTAAAACTAAAATTAATTTATTATTAAATATATTTAATGGATTAGTTTTTCAAAAAAAAATTATCACCATAAATTATCAAATAAAGTATCATAAACTTTGCGTTAAAACAGCTGTTCTACCACATAACCTATAACAAAATATCAGCTGTTTTATTTTTTTATATCATATGATATCAGTTATTTCAAGTCTTATATTGCAATCCTTGTCCCAGCTAATATATTAGTAAGCTTTATATATACAAGGAGACACATAGTCCATTAGTAAGCTTTGAATATACAGGGGAATAGCTAATCTATTAGTAAGTTTTGAATATACAAGGGAGACAGACAATTTATTAGTAGGCTTTGAATTTGCAAAGGGACTGCTAATCTATTAGTAACTTTTGAATGTACAAAAGAGGCAGCCAATATGTTAGTAGGGTTTGAATATGCAAAGGGGGTAGCTAATCTATTAGTAACTTTTGTATATACAAGGGAGGTACCCATTATTAGTAGGCTTTAAATATAGAAGGGATCACGTAACCTGTTAGTAGGCTTTGAATACGAAAAGGGCACAGCTAATCTATTAGTAACCTTTGATATACAAGGGTGGTGGCCATAATTAGTAGGCTTTGAATATAGAAGGCATCACGTAATCTGTTAGTAGGCTTTGAATACGCAAAGGGGGGTAGCTAATCTATTATAGTACCTTTTGAATATACAAGGGAGGTGGCCGTTATTAGTAGGCTTTAAATATAGAAGGGATCACGTAACCTGTTAGTAGGCTTTGACTACGCAAAGGGGCCAGCTAATCTATTAGTAACTTTTGAATATACAAGAAAGGTGGCCATTATTTGTAGGTTTTGAATATAGAAGGTATCACTAATCTGTTAGGAGGCTTTGAATACGCAAAGGGGGGCAGGTTATTTATTATAATAATCCACAGTAACTTATTTTTTTTTTTTTTTTTTTTTTTTTTTTTTTTTTTTTTTTTTCTAGGCGAAAAACCTATTTAGGTTATCATCGCCTAACTAAAGTTAAGTTTTAAAAATAAATATTACATAAAATTAATCAAAATTAACAAAATAAATGTTTAAAACTAATTGTGATTAAAAATTAAAGAACCTAAAATTATAAAAAATTTAAATATTGTTAAATAGATTAAGGTGGCGTAAGAAAGCGAGGACACGGTCGATAGCCGTGACATCGTCTCTTAAAACAACCTTTAAACTACCTCGAAGATCGTAACGTATATACAAATTTTCCAACTTATCACAATCAAGCAGGATATGCTTGATTGTAATATTATCTCTACAAAACGGACATAGTGGTGGATCCTCATGTCGCATCAACCATCCATGCGTTAACAAAGAGTGGCCGATGCGAAGTCGAGTTACCACCACTTCCTCCCTACGATTCGAACGAACAGATGTCCTCCATGGTCGGACGGTATTTTTGATGTCCCTCAGCTTGTTTCTATTTACATTTTGCCATTCTTCATTCCAAACAGAGAGTAGTGTAGTTTTAACTTTGCATACAAAATCTGATGCCATCACACGTTGTGTCGATGGCAACAGTAACTTATAAGTAACATATATCTAGATTTAACAGACTGAATATTTAAAAAAAAAAAAAAAAAAAAAAAATAATAAAACTCGCATTTGACATAAAATTACATTTACAGTTGTAATCATGTACTTTAGTATTGTATTAATATGTTTAACACGGTTATTGATTATTAATAGGTTTCTTATAATCAAGCGGATAAATATTTTTGATCATTAATTTTAACAGCCTAAAATAATTCATATAGCATTTTTAATAGTTTTTTTTACAGTATTTTCTAATTCATCTAATTAGTAGCATCAAATAAATTTTCTTCCTTCTTTATAAAATAAAAGAAATTTATTCTGTACAAAATTAAATCATTTTATATAATCGATTAAGTGGTATTTGGTTCAACCAAATTTCTGGTAGTTAAACTTTACGCTATGCGGGAGGAATATTGTTTCATTATGAAGAATATGCAATACATGTATTAGTCAAACTAAATACTGCAATAAGTCTATGACTTTCAACAATAAAACTTATTTTTGTTGATTTTATAAACTCTGAAATAAGAGCTTAATATTTCAGCATTGAAATATTGAGTATTCAGGATTTCATCGTTATAAAACTTGTACTAGCAAAGTTTACAAGTAGTCTATATAATTTATTTATAACTATATGAAAGTAAAGAAATACTAAAATACATGTTTAAAATTTGGAGCTCTAAATGAAATATTTGTTTTGTAATCTAGTGAAGTGTCGACCATAGCCATTAAAAAAAAACATCTGCATAGTGATAGACGTTAAAATTACATAATTGGAATTTAGAATAGTAGGTTTAAGTTATAAAGAGAAATAAGGCCTTGAATATATTTGCCTAACTAATTTTTGATGTGTAAGACAGGGTGGTTTCTTGAACTTGACAAGAGAGAGAGAATCCAGGTAAAGATAATGGTAGGGTTGAACATCTGTCTCACCGTTAGCCAAAAATATCTTTAGTAGGGGTTGAGAATGTTAACAAGAACAGGTTAGTTGGAAAGAGTTAATTGTAAAAATGTGCCGTCCTGTGCCGTGTCTAACAAGTGAACTAACAATTCGTGTGAATATAAAGTAAATTTTTTAGTGAACAGTGAGTTTCCAAAACCACCTTGATTAAATAACCACCTTGTTCATAAAGTGCTATAATATTATAGGGTTGTAATGAATAATACTAGGACGACTTGTATGAAATCAAAAGAAAATAGGTAACAGTAGCCTATGTTTATAAGAAAATTGATCTTGTAATATGCGGATATATCCCAGGAAATTGTTTAGACACCTAGAACGGATTTTTATTTTGTGAAAAACGTCATCTGTAACTGTAACCGGTTATTGTCATTTCGTCAGGACCCATTGGTATACATGTATAAACCTCCATATTCGGCATTAAAAGTACAAGATATCGCGAGCATTTAGGAATCCTGTTTTCAACATTAACTCGGTCTAATTTTTTAATTAACAACAATCGACAAAATATTGTAATTTATATTAAACAAATATAAAACAAATTTTGCTTGTTAATATGTTTTAAATAAATGCCATTACAATTATATTACCAGAACATAATACATACTAGAGCTAATGGAGTATATAACATAGCTCTGAAAATGATGCTGTGAGACATTATTTTAATATTAGTTGTAACGTCTTAAATTTTTTAAATGTGTTTTATATACCTGAAATTGGTGCGGTACAGTAACGGCCTAGCGAGGAATCGACATTTTCTTAACATACAACCGAGGTCTTAGGCGGTTCATTATCCGGTCAACAGAGGTGTTATTTAAATTGTACAACATTAGAATTTATAGATTTTTTTATTAAATCTGTTATATACCATAAAAAACTGCAAAATATTTCAAACATTTTTTACTGGATTAAAAATAGCGCTTTAATCATTCTGAAATTTTACATCTAGAGCAAAATCATACATCTAGTTGTAAAATTTAATGTATAGACCTACTATTTTACAATTTCAAAATACTGGAAATTTAAATTATCAGTAAAAACAAATAGAATACTTGAATTTATATTCCAATAATAATTACGAATTTTAAAATTGAAAAAACTTTAGCCAAGATTCATAATTTATTGAAACCCGACTTATAGGCTAATATAATTACAATATCTATTTTTTTAAAAATTTTGGATTGTATTATAATAACACATTTCACAGTATATAGTGGAGCTGAGACCCCAGTAGTAGGTTCTAAAACAGAAGGAACTCGCTAGCGTGCAAAACATCAAATTTTTAAAATTCATTTCCGAAATAAAAAACTTATACCATTTGATTCAGAATTTAAAACATAACCCATCACCATAATTTATTGTCGAACTATTCAATTTTTTTAGGTATAATTAGGCGAGACCTCATTAGTCGGTTTCGGAAAATTATGGAGTCCTCGGTTAGCCGGATAGTCTTTAACTCCGGCACACCGAGGTCCTCATACAAACCTGTGTGTGTAGGGAAAGTGCGGACTAATGCAAGGTATTGAACAAGCTTCATTATAAGCGTTAAGTATCCTTCTTGTTCCAGGTAACTAGAGGTAGGCAAGCCGGCGAAGAGAGAAACAATTTATTCTATAGCTAATGGCAATGTACAAGTTCCTATTCAGACCAATGGAATGAAAACCACAGAGAATATACTAAAACCTTTATAGCATTCTCTAGTAATCACTGGAAGCCGTACGTTGGCTAGAAAGAAAGGAATCAAATTAACGATAAGAGCAAATAATTCTTGATTTATGGCGATGGTTATTCTATTATCTAACGGAGAATATTTTGGATGGGGCAGAACATCGGATTGTACTAAACATGGCAATATAGACACGGAATACTGAAGCAAGAAGGATCTTCATTTCAACAAATAACGAACAATATGTATTACATAACGAGGCACAGGTCGATCATTCCGCTACAAGCTGGACATCTATGTTTTGTGTAGTTACTGCAGTACAACTATCCTAAATGTGCTAGTTACTGGCAATGGTAATTATGCAAATACAAATATTTGTAAACCATGAATATTGTTTTCGCTTTTGCCACTTTAAAAAATGTGGGATGACTAAAATATCAGTTTGACGTTTTCATATTTACCGTGCATAATAGAGTGACGTCTAAACATCCTCTATTTTAACTGCGCGCCACCGGATACCAGAAATGCCAGGAGAGAGCGTTGGACAAAGATGAAGAAGAAGACTTATGAAAAAGAAGACGTAAATGTCAAGTCCGATTGGATATAAACTGTTTAAATAAGTTCAAAAATACTTACGGTATATGGAACGCTAACTTGCAACAGACATTACACTTACCTGAAACAAAATACAATATTATATAAATATAAATATCACATCAACTACTTGTACGTTTTAAAACATATAACTTCGAATTGAATTAATTTTTCTAATTGCAGTTATTTTAAAATTCCAAATTAATAGGTAAACATATTTACCACTTCTATAAACACAATACCTGTATGTATTGATAGAATACTAATTAGAAAATTAGAATTTAATTTAATAATTTTAAACTAACTATTGTATATTAACCATCATGACTTATTGTACGTGTTATTATAAAAAATGTGTTGGTAATTATATCAAAGATTCCCTTAGATTTACAAAGACTAAGTGTAACAAGGAACCGACAAGTGTTTTGGAGAGGAAGCAAGAAAACAATTATTTCCTCCAAGCAACCGTGGTACACATTTCTTACAGCTCCGTGTATTGAAATGATAATTATGTTTATATATGTATAAAAAAAATTAATATGAACATAAACATATACAAAATATGTTTATATATTATGTTTTCTATTTTGAAACTTTGTTTCAACAAATGTCACTGTGTTGACCCTGATTTTAACGGCATAGTAAATTGATAAAAAGCTTCAAAACTTTTATTTTATAAATATTGTTATTGAAATGTTTGCACATAATTATAAAAATAAGTAATAAGAAAATTTGTATTTACATATGTATATGCATGTTGGGCTAATTATAAAACTTTGACCACATAACAAATAAAAACTATTTGCAGAAATATATCCGTAATATTTGAAATTTAAAAACCGCAAATAGAAAATATAAAAAAGTACTTCCTTTCACCTTCACTGCGTCTTCTTTTTAAAATTTTGTTTTAGAGTTAAGAATACGATTAAAAATTTTACCTGTCAGGTAAGAATTTATAACGTTTATCAGATAATATAAGGCACTTTAGTACAATAATAACAGGTACTGTTAATTGAAATTAAGAAATTTGAGTGACAAAAGACCAACAAAAAATTATTGTGGTACTTCAAACATAAGTCTGCGAAATTAATGCTCGTTGAAGTACATTGATATAGAATATAATAAAGCGAGAGATATTTGAAAAACAAATGTCCACTAACAGCCATAATTTTCCTGCGACATGACGTGAAACGTTCTGCAGACTATGGTAAGTTGCAGGATATTATATAATAATTATTAAAAGACGCTAAACAATAAATTCATTCGTGCGCTCATGGATGAATGCTGGGATGTGTTTCGACTGAGGTTACAACACAACGGTCAAGTTCTAAGAATTTAGAACAAGCGTTAATTCTCAAATGTGTAACGGAGAAGGGTGTTTTTGTAATGTAAATTTTAGCACTTTGTTTTACCTAAGTTTTATAGATGTATAAAAATAATATTTCAAAGTGTTTTTAGCTGAATATAAACACAGTGTGAAGTGTTTTAAAGTGCATATAATTGTTTTACTTTAATTATAACTCTACTAACATTTACCTCTTGTCCTCTGTCATCATCAATACTTTCTACTGGTTTCTTACTTTCTTGTCTGTTCTGGTCGGCCGTTTTTAACATATTGCGCTATTATGTCTATCTTACATTGCATAATTTGATTGTATATAGTACTCTTGGTCTCCCTGGCGAGGGGTTTCCTTCGCATTTTCTCCTGGTATTACTCTTATTATACCAATATTATTTGGTATTTATCCTATTAAAATATGCCTTTATATAACACATCTTAATTAGGTTTTTCATTTTCCTGGACTTTCTCGAACTAGTAGATTTACTTGATTTCATGTTTTTTTTATAAAATATTTTAATATCTTTTCTACACCGATTAAAATATTTCTCTAAACTTCCAGACAATGTGGAACATATTAAACTATATTAATTAGCGTAGTTCAGGTCAAATACATTCATTTACAAATGCTTTTCTATCACATGTTGTCCCTTTAGCTATTTAAGCAAAACACCATCAATGTAAATGGAA
This sequence comes from Prosapia bicincta, assembly GCA_036971475.1. NCBI lineage: Eukaryota > Metazoa > Arthropoda > Insecta > Hemiptera > Cercopidae > Prosapia > Prosapia bicincta. The sequence goes on along the minus strand of JBAIZL010000004.1, from coordinate 116,376,563 downwards.
CGATATATCATAGTTGGATTTTTTAGCTCTTCTGAACATTACTATTTTACTTATTTAGTTTCTATTCCTTCTATTAGTTCAAACTCTTCCTATATATATATATATATATATATATATATATATATATATATATATATATATATATATATATATATATATATATATACAATTAAATGACACTTTCATAAACAAGAATTCTTATTTTAGTTTTCTTCATACATTGAAGCTATTCGCTGATTGGCAGTATCAACATTATCAAAATGTTCAAAGTACCTTACAGTTCTATGACTACATCTGGACTTACATGAGTTACTTTGAAAATTTTGATAATGCTGATACTGCCAATCAGCGAAAATCTTCAATGTATGAAGAAATCTAAATTAAAAATTCTTGTTTATGAAGCTGGTATTTAAACAATATATGTATGTGTAAATATTAAACAAGAAAAAGAAATTCATCTAAGCATTACAATATATATCCATATACATATAAATAAATAAATAATATATATATATATATATATATATATATATATATATATATATATATATATATATATATATATATATATATTCTTTATAATTTCAATCGCTATTAAAATAGTTTTTATTTATATACTTCAAATATTTTTTTTTTACTTTTAGTGGATGACACTTGATTCTATTACATTTTTCAAATAATAATTAAATAATTTAATTAATTAATTAATTTTAATCCCATTTGAGAGTCAGCTTTTCACCAAAGGGGCAAGGTATCCAATATATTTACTTCGTCTCATTTAGCCTAAAATAAGTGACAACATATGATTTTTGAAAAACAGCTAATTTTATATTATAGGTTATGTGGTAGAACAGCTATTTTAACTCATGGGTTAAATTTGTTTCATGTGACTTGTTTACTTTATGCTTGTTTCATTAGGTTTTCGTAAAAATGACATTACACTGAGTGTCATTTTATTTTAAATCTGTTTCCAACTGTACATTTTACTGTAGCGCAATACACTGTACAACACAACTGTGCTATAATTTCTCACCATAAAGTACAACGATATCACTGGTCAACACAGAACCCAAACCTTAACAGCTGGGAAGATGAAATTTGGCGCTGGATCAGTTTTATGTGGTATTTAGTTGTACGTGAAACATATTTTAAAAAAACCCTGAAGTATAGCCTTCTAAGATTTAATTCTCGCTGATGGGAGGCCTGTCAAGTTACATAGAGGTCGTTTTTACGCGCCGCCAACCACTAACGTAAGACAGCATTCGCATAATTATACAAAATAGTGATAAGAAACTGAAACACGTAAGTGATTCGACAAGAAAACCTTATAACAGATTTCGTTTTTTACTTAAACGTGGCAAAGCTACGACACCGGAGCTATCCGTCCACATTTTGTATTACCTATTACTCTTTGCAATTTCTATTTATATTAATTTCCTATTGCAAATAATAACCACATTTATACAAATATTTCTATTTATATTTCAATTTCTAAAAGAAAACGTTTCATTTTTTAAAAGAAATTAACTACCCCGATGTATGAGTACTTTTCAATGAAGAATTTAATTTCATTCGTAAAACGCTAAATACTAAAAATCCATATATTTAGAAAATGTTATCTGAATTCCAACGTTTATTTTAGCAGTTAAAATAAAATCAAAGAAGCACTTTTACTTTTTTATTTACTTTAACTTATAGATATAATATAATGTAAAGTATTGACTACGTTAAGTCCTTAAAATAATTTTTCAAATCCTAACTGAATCTAAAAAGTGTTTACTTCTAACTCACGCAGACGGAAAACCTGACAAGGAGCATTGGAACAGTTCTAAGCACCGACAACCACTAAGGTACGACTGAGGTGATATAAGTAACTATTAAAAATAATAATATCTGGTCTTGCCGTTGCTAATATCAACTAGTTTTATCCAGTTAATTTTATTTATATTTTAGTTTAATTACAAAAAAATTAAATTTCTGAAAAAGCCTAATTAATACGATGCATGGGTACGATTTTCAATAAATAATTCCTTTCTTTAAGTAAAAAGCTAATATATATATATATATATATATATATATATATATATATATATATATATATATATATATATATGTATATATATATATATATATATATATATATATATATATATATGTATATATATATATATATATATACATAATATATAATATATATATATATTTATTTATATATATATATATATATATATATATATATATATATATGCATGATAAACATTTGAAAAAATGTATGTAAACTCTAATACATAGTTATTGGTTTAATTAATAGACGTTTTGAATTACGTATTTCATTTTCTACTCAAACGTAGGTGAATCGAATAGACGGGTATACTAGTAACTGGCCTGTGTATAAATTTCCCAATGTATTGTATTCATATATGTCTTTTACTGCACTTCAATGTATTGAATTTTAATGTAATGAACTGCATTAATTTGTATTTATGGTGTATTGTTGCGTTACGCCGTTCTGTGTTTTCTACCTATAATATGTATGTTGCAATGACGTACATTGTACTGCAGAGTGTTATAATATGTTTTGTATTTCTTTTCAATTCTTCATGTTGTATCGTACCCTTGCACGTTATAATTTTACTGTTTTGTAAGCATGACAAGCAGTAAATACATAAATATGTTGCCAATTTGTCGACAATACAATCGCCTTTTACACAATTTGCAATTAAAAGCTATATTGGAAATTAACTTAAACATCAAACTAGGATATAATGAGGTGGATTGGCATGGATATATATGGACAAGGTAATAATCGATAGCTAAGTCGAAGCCGATACGATAATGATGGGCTCTATTGCACTACATCGCTAAACAATGAGCTAGCTATTTATAATTATGCTGATCTTTAAACAAATATTAATAGTCTAATACCAATAATGTTATTATAAATAATCCAATACAAAATCTAACAATTTAATAATAATACCAATACTGTTACTAATAATAATAACTAATACTAATACAAATAATGATCTGAAAGTGATAATAATTATTACTGCAATAGTCTAAAGGCTATATTCATAGTCATAGTACCAATAGCAACAAAAATAATAATAATAATAATAATAATAACCTAATAATATTAATTTAAATAATATTAATTTTTATTTATTATTTTAAAATAACCATCTCCATCTAAACATCTAATAGTAATAATATTGTTACCAAAATTATAAGAACATTAGTGCCCTTTGGCGGCTTCGTCCGCACTGTTTTAAAATTGTCATTTTATATGTTAATTTAATAAATTTAAAAACAACTAATAATTGATAATGAATATGGTATGGGTATAGGAAGATATAATAGCGTATTGTTTAACCGAATGTATATATATATATATATATATATATATATATATATATATATATATATATATATATATATATATATATATATATATATATATATATATATATATATATGCAATTGCATTTAGATAATTGAAGCAACTATGTATATGTTTGCAATTTTTGAAAGTTTTAGTCTTTAAAATCATCATTTTGCAAATTCCTTTCTTCGTGTACGTCTATCTTATGAACAGATTGTACCCTGAAAATTTCAAGACTCTACCTTTTATGGTTTTGAGTTTATGTTTATTATCAGTCTCAGGACTCAGGACAACGATCCTTAAATACAGTAGAGTCTTGAAATTCCAGTCCCGAGTTTTCGAGCTTCCATTATATTTGAGGTTATTTTATTGAGCCTATTTCATTTATTTAAAAGAAAATGATGAGCCCGGCTTCCAAGATATGTTCCTATTTATTGGCTATGCAAAGGATGAATCGGGCTTCCAAGAAATGTTCATATAAAGTTCTATAAACTGATTTTGTGCATTCATAATTATAGTATTAGGGTTCATAAAACAGCTATTTTTCCTAATACACTGGGACGTATTTCCGTGTAATCAGAATATTCGGTAATCCAAGGTAGACTTGGTCTCATAACTCGAATTATCGAAACCCTACTGTATATAGATTCTAATACAGTAATATTACTTTGAAAAATTGTAATAGTGTAATTATAATAATAGTAATAACAATAATTGTCTTCATAATCCAATGTCAAAACACTGTTCTTCATTGATGCAATTTGGGTTGGCTCTATTATCAAAGTTTAATAAGTGTTCTTAAATTATCAAAACTTTAAACAATATTGTTTATTATTTTGAGAATACTAATCAAATAATAATAGTAATGATAAATACTTTAATAAAAGTAATATAAATATGAATAGTCTAATAATAATAATAAAACCATAATAATAAACAATTAGTAATTATTACGTAACTAAGTGAATACTTTAGTCACAAAACAATTACGTATAGCTAAATCAGTGAATTAAAAATGATAACAATTAGCAACTTTAATAATAATAAAAATAACAATCTAATAATAATAATAATGTATTGACACTAACAATGATGATAATAATAGAAAAATAAAAAGATTTGCCCATAATGATTTTAACGTCACTGCGTATTTTATCAGGAAACTTGTATATCCGTCAAGAGCATTTAATGGAACATTTCAAACAGTAATTTAGTACCTAGCAATCAACACTGCAACCAACAAAGTGCTCAATATACGCGCTCTCAATTGCAAAATAAATAGCGCCGTCTCAAAGGTAATAGCTAATATGCAAGTAAGGATAAACACGATGCAAATTACTCCCGTTGAACGCGAAGACAAAGGAAGTTAGTCTAAGTTGTTGCAGCTACACGAGGAACAAGCAAATGCGTTAGTTGATTAAGTCGAACCCGAGGCTGGGCTTGTCTTCGAATGTGTTATTGTTGCTGGAGGAATTAAAATGAAGCACTAAATATTAGTGGAGTGTGGTGCACACAATATAAACCATTAGCTTAAGGCGAAGGACCTTACAAAGGGGAAAACTGCAAGAGGGAGTCGTAAAATACTTCTGGTTGCTAATTTATGCTTTCAATTGCACCGTAATACATTTGTAATGTTTAAATTAAGCTGTAACGTTTCTAGCCCTTTTTACCTCGGTAAGTATTACTTTTATTTGAAATGTGATACCAACATAATTAATTTTACTTACCAGGAATCTAGTTCTACGTAACAGGTCTGGCAAATTACTGTCTGTCTGGGACGTTCTTCATGTCTTGAAGGTAGAACCAGGTTACTTGTGAAAAAAGTATTGTAAGTTTTAAAATACAAAGTTAAACCATTTAAACTAGCAGAGTCTTATTAAATTATTATTTAAAGGCTTATTAAATAAAGATGCAAGGGATTTGTGTGCTCGTTAAATAATTGCTCTCTTAAATCTTCAATTAAAACAATTCAAAGATATTTTAATTAGCAAAATATTATAAAATTACAAACCAAAATACATATCTCTGAGACATTGCGTTAGTTACTGATTTGTGGATATTTAACAATTCACTTATGAGGAAATTTACATATTAACAAATCAATGGCTGAAATGACTCTGTTTTCGAGTTTGGTTGCTTGCTCTTTTCATAATTAATTCTTACAATTTAAACTGAAAACAAATGCACCAAATAATGCACAAATTACATTTAAATACGCATTGAAAAATTTAAAGTTTATGAATTTGTACAAAACTGTTTAAGCATTTAAATTTTGTGATAGTTTACCAAAGTTAGAATTTGTTCATTTAGCTGTTTTAACAAGGTGTAGTCTCGCATCCTTCTATTGGAAAAATCCTCACAATATTCGCTCGGCCATGATTTTGAAAAGGTTTCAGTAACTCAGCGTTCCATCTTCGTTATTGGAGACGACCGTTGCCTTTTACATCCTGATTTCAAGAAATTAAAAAAATGACTATTACATTAAAAATTTAAAACAAAACCTTTCCTCACTCCTCCCACTACAAGACATGTGTCAGCTCCTACATCTTGGTTACGAGAGAGTTCAATTATCGGTAGAAAGCAAGCGTCCTAATTACCGCCCATCGATCTGCGCGCATACTTTAATAATAGTTTCAAACTATTCCAACAGATGCCATTACCAACCAGAGATTTTATTTATTTCTAACAAATCACAATTTTTTTGATCTAGTTCTATTATTGTTACATTTTCGAATACATTCTCGTTCGTTTTCTGAAATTTTCTTTTTTAATATATAACACCATCTAAAGTGTGTTACAAAGCCTATAATATCTAAACGGTTGTTAGAAAAGCCAAACGTACTACAAGTATGACATAATTATTATAAGTATACTAATTTTTATTGGTATTGCTAGTGTAATTTATTAAAATGTTTTATATTATTATAAATATTGTTATTTATTTAGCTTATAATTATTATTTTTATGATTATTATTACAACTAATTATATAAATATAGTACATAAATAATTATTATTAAAAATAATACTTATTGGTACCTCTCATTTATCACTATCATTGTCAATGATATTGTGGTTACTATCGTTAAGGTTATTGTTATATTTTTTATTATTGCTATTATACTTTCCAGATTTGCCAAGATCATTTCATGTTTTTTGATATAGCACAGAGTACACTTTTTGCTTGCTTCAGACTGTCAGAGTATTAACAAACTTTAGCAAACGTTTTAATCACGATCCCGCTAGTCATTGTGGGTCTGTAGCTACATAACCTACGCTAGAAATATTCTTCAGTGGTAGGAATTACGAGGCATGATCTGATCATGTGAAAACATTTCTTCAATCACGGTTGTTTTAATCCTTCATGGAGGTATACCACATAGACATTGATATCTAGAACCCTCCTGGGCATATAGTGTAAGTGATAAGGACTAGCAAATATACAAAGTAAGATTCTTGTTGATGTACATTATAGTGTAAGTGATAAGGACTAGCAAATATACAAAGTAAGATTCTTGTTTAAGTACATTATAGTGTAAGTGAAAACAACTAGCAAATATACAACGCAAGATTCTTGTTGATGTACATTATAGTGTAAGTGATAAGTACTAGCAAATATACAATGTAAGATTCTTGTTGATGTACATTATAGTGTAAGTGATAAGGACTAGCAAATATACAACGCAAGATTCTTGTTTAAGTACATTATAGTGTAAGTGATAAGAACTAGCAAATATACAAAGTAAGATTCTTGTTGATGTACATTATAGTGTAAGTGATAAGGACTGGCAAATATACAAAGTAAGATTCTTGTTTATGTACATTATAGTGTAAGTGATAAGGACTAGCAAATATACAAAGTAAGATTCTTGTTTATGTACATTAGAGTGTAAGTGATAAGTGATTCAAGAACAGTGTTGCAAATTTAATATATATAAATATAAAATACGTTTTCTTGTTTACTAATTTAAAACAACATAGGTTATTCAAATACAAGAATATTTATTAATTTATATCCAAAACTTTTCGTTGGTAAACAATACCAGCATCATCAGGAATGAAAATTACAATAAATAATTTGGTGATATTTTTTATTTCATGGCCTATAAATAAAAATTAAGACCATATTGTATTATTATATTTAAAAATACAAATGTCAAAATTGCATACAAAACTAATAACAAAATAATAAACATAATAAATAACAATAATAAAATAACTAATATGCATGAAAAAGGGGGTGTTTATAAATTAGAATGCGAAAACTGTAATAAGGCTTATATAGGTCAAACCAAGAAAATATTAAAAGAAAGACATAAAGAGCATTTGAATGCCTATATTATATCAGAAATATATAAATCAAATGTTGCAAATCATTGTATTAATAATAAGCACCAATTTCCAAATAATGAAAATATGAAACTTATAAAAGAAATTAATAAGGGATTAAGAATTAATATATATGAAGCATTCGAATATATAAATACAATAATAATAACAAATTAATAAAAGAACAAATACAAATACATTCTAAATTTGATACTCTATTCAATGTCTATAATGTTACTGCGACAAAATAAATTTGGAAATTTGTATAAATTTAGCAACAATTCTATTTCTAATATAACATATGTTTTAGGCCTATAGCTTACATTATTGTAATTTTCATTTCTGATGATGTTGGTACTGTTTACCAACGAAAAGCTTTGGATATAAATTAATAAATATTCTTGTATTTGAATAACCTATGTTGTTTTAAAATACATACATATATATATATATATATATATATAGGTCTATATATAAACTTTCTAGAATAAAGTATAGAATATACAATTTCCACAGGATTAAACATTGTTACGATAGGTATGATAGTTTAACTACATTAGTAAAGTGTGTTACAACTAATATCCATAGGATCTATTATTTAAATTCTTCCTCCCAATTATTCCTTTAGAGATTAAGTCTGTTTATGTTTATGACCCTCAATATGTTAGCTCTAATTATACCTCAAGTCGTAAATACATAAAGTTTGGATATTTATTCAATAAACCTATTCATTAGTCATGTTATGGTCCATTGATACCCTATATGTCAACAATTCGTCTTTAATTCGACATAGTAATAATAGTGAAATTCTCCGTATAAACATCCAAATTTTGTATTCAACTCTTCATAGGTAATAAAGTCAATTTTTTACAAAAATTCATTATTATATCTATTATTTGGAATAAACGAATTACTTTTACTTCTAGGATTAACAATTGACTGGTATTGTTTGTTAGTAAAGATTTCTACTTTGAATTGATATTCTACTATTAGCGGTAATAATGTGTAATGAAAATTACTGTACACTCATTACACTATTTATGTAGAGTATATTCCAGCTACTATGTTTTATTCAAAAATAATTTGTTTTGGTTTCGTTTTAAACAATACATTTAAAACGCTTTATCATCTGATTTTGTAGACAATATTTATTTTTAACGAATGTATTTTAGCTTCAAACAGCTTTAATCTAAGTGAAAACGTTGTTAAAGAAAGATACCGTTTATTTAAGATAGGCCCTCTTTCCCCCTTAAAAATTAAGGTCGTTAACATTTTTCTACTGTGCAAAGTATCAGTTACAGTTACAGTATAGTTTAACAATTGGCAGGAAACTGTGATAGCTGCAATGAGTTTCCAATGATGGCTAAAAGCTACTTGAGTGATACACTCATACTCACAACTCTGCAAAACATCAAACTATTACAATGGGTACAGAAATGTTACACGCCTTACAGGGTTATTATTTAGAAGATTATTAGTAACATATTTGTGTTATAATTAAATACTTCTTTATGAGCATTCTATAATTATTTAGAAGATTAGTTGTAACATATTTGTGTTATAATTAAATATATTCTATACTTTATTATTGGCCTAATAGGATACTTTTTTTTATGAATGTAACCTACGACCTCATTATTGACAATTTTTTCAATAAATTATTATGGCCCTAATAGGGTCGTCTTTTTATGAACATTAACCTACGATGTCATTATTGGCACAAATTTCTATAATTTATTATTCACCTAATAGGGTAGTCTTTTTATAAACTTTAACCTGTGATATCATTATTGGCAACTTTTTCTATAAGTTATAATAACCTATTATTCTAATAGGGTAGCCTTTTTTATGAATTTTAATCTGATGTCTCATTGTTGGCACATACTTCTATAGTTTTTATAAATAAATATTTATAAATAAAGTGCCTATAAGTACTTAGAGTATGTGCATTTATTATTAAAGAGTTCCTTATTAAGGAGTTCAAGGGCCTATCCTTTGCAGTGAATACGCACAGTCTTCTATTTCCTTTGAAATCCTACTCTATGTGGTATAAAGGTAACATTTCATGATATACTTCAGATGTTTTTCTATTGTTGATATACTCTTTGACTATACATTTTCTAAAATCAGACCGTATTGCCTTTCATTATATATTGAAAAGAACTTGCTCCGTATATTTTTGAATTATTAATTTAAAACATTATAAAGTTGAATTTAATATTATTTTATTAGTAATAATAGTTACTAGTTGAGATAGTACTAATAGTTAATAGTTGAGATAGTACTAATAGTTAATAGTTGAGATAGTACTAATAGTTACTAGTTAAGATAGTACTAATAGTTACTAGTTGAGATAGTACTAATAGTTATTAGTTAAGATAGTAGTAATAGTTACTAGTTAAGATAGTACTAATAGTTACTAGTTGAGATAGTACTAATAGTTACTAGTTAAGATAGTACTAATAGTTACTAGTTGAGATAGTACTAATAGTTACTAGTTGAGATAGTGCTAATAGTTAATAGTTAATATAGTACTAATAGTTACTAGTTGAGATAGTACCAATAGTTAATAGTTTACTATTTTTGTAATTTTTTAAAACCCCGTAACAGACATTGCTTCGTCATATAATTAATTCCATTATTTAACGTATTTTTCTTTGATTTAAAAATGTGTTTTTATTATTTGCACATATACAGCACAGAATCGGTGTCGCAGAAGTTAGGGTCAAAACGCACCACTGAAACATTGTGCTACGCAAGCAGAATAATAGTAATGTATCTGTAGCTCACAAGTGTAACAACGAACAACCTTTCGGCGAGTATAGAATACAAATAGGTAAGCTCTCAAATATATACAAAACCAATAAAAAGCGGACATGAGTTGCTTTCCTGTAGTGTAGATAAGCTTGGCTAAGCGTAATACTTCATACAAAGCATTGTGTACAACTATTACGTTCGTAAGATAATCGTTTTTGCAAGTAGTATTTTCATGGTTCATACTCAATTCATTTGAAGCCCACTTTGATCGCAAAATAGAATACATTTATGAGTTTCAGACATTAAATTCTCAGGGAAGAAATTGGATTCAGACAGCCTTTCCACTTTTGTGGATTTAGAAGGCGTTTCTGTTTTATAATCACGAGAACTTCAAATCTAAAAAGAGAACTGCAAATTTTCTAACGAGAAGAAGCATCCTTATACGTGGCTCAAATGTGTTTCAATAGTTTCGTAATAGTCTTTTATTACATTTTACTAGACGTGGCCGATGCCGACTGCCGAGTACAACCGGAAAGACGCGAACGGTTTGTTAAAGATCCGAGAGTTAATACAGATGCTGAATTCGGAAAGATAACAGTTCAGTTAGTGAGCAGCAGCACGGCTGACGACAGAGAATCCTTTACAGACTCATGGCGTCTTTCTTTTGACGAGTTATCAAAGAATTCGGGTATCTTGAGGTTTTATATTTTTCATTCTTCAAAAATATATAATTTTTCAATTTTAATAAGCTTAGGTAAGTCATCAGAGCATCAGAACAGCACTGTTCCATGTACCCAAACAAGTCACCTCGGGTTGTAGCCAGCTAATTGATAATGGCAATAGAACATTATCCCTAGTTTATAGGAATCGATTAGACACACACAGATAGACAGAGAGTGAAACTTATTAATTTGTAACAATTTGAACGAGTTTTACTACCAAAAATATCGAATTTAAAGAAAAAAACATTTTCAATAAGATCATAAAGATGTTGATAAATCACGATGTACCTCGGCTACATCCCTATGGCTTCGTATCTAGGGGTGGGATTAACGAACCATAACTTTCATCCTGCAAACTCGTTAACCTGCAAAATCTCGGTTTATTTGCTTTCCTGAACGTGCATATATTCGCGTATTCTTTACGTTCAGACTTTATTTTCAAGGGACTCTGTAAAAGAATTTTGTTTTTAAAATGTTAAACGTTATTGTTTACTAGAATTAATTGTTGAGAAATCGAAAGCAATCGACAAACTTAAACGTTTTCTTTCATTTTATTGAAATATTATTTTTTTCAAAACGACACAAAAACATAACTATTTTCAAACTATTAATAATTATATTTAGGTAATTGATAAAATTTTTAATTAAAGAAGACAGTTTATATTAAATAACTTGTATTTAGCTAATAAGGCATGTCACACGGGTATTTAGGCATTAGATTTCATCAAATCATGTCTCCTAAATATAGAAAATTCCGACTCCAGTATATTCACAAATATACTCGCTGTATAGGCTCATAGGAAAGGTTTCTGATGATGGTACGTGGTAACCAAAATGTACATACTGTGTTCATTTATAATTATTAATTTTTTTAAAGTTTCGGTTATTGAATTTATATTATAATTCATGTTTCCTTAGTAAAAAGAGTTTACATTGCGTTTAATTTATTTATATATCTCGATTTATCAAGAGAATAAGTAATTATTAATACAGAATATTTACAAAGTTTAAAAGGAACCCAATCAAAAATGCAAAGGGAGGTCTAAGGCCTATTCTATATGACAGTTATAAATGCATATTTATGCTAGTTCTAGGTAAAAATATACCAGAATACGGAATAATGGGTTATAACATGAAGATATAAATAAAAATATGTACATTATACCTATGTGCAGAAATTCCAGTCCATAACTACAGTCAAGGACTTACCAAATGTTAAAGTTTCAAAAGGGAACATAAACTTGTAGGTAGGGAATTCAAAGGAAAAAAAAATTGTTGTTTAGAAACAGATGCCATACATCTGTCGGCTGTAATCCGAGTCGCTGATGAGATTTTTGAAGAGGAAGTCAGGCAAAATTGTAACGCATTTTAACAAATTTTAAAGTGCAGATTTAAAATATGTAGCTGAGGGAAAACTAGACCGTTGGTAGAGTGTTTGTAAGCAAGTTGTTTAATGACAAAGAGAAGTTGGATACGACTGTAGATCCGGGGATAGGAAGTGTATTTTGGCGACAAATGATAGACGTTTATTTAAAAAGTTGAGTTGTGTTCTCTACAGTATCAACTTCTCAGTGACATATGTCCACGGACATATTAGCTGTCAAGTAGCATATGTCCACGGGCATACTAACTATCAAGTAGCAACTGTCCACGGGCATATTAACTGTCAAGTAGCATCTGTCCACGGGCATATTAACTGTCAAGTAGCATCTGTCCACGGATATATTACTATCAAGTAGAAACTGTCCACGGGCATATTAACTATCAAGTAGCATCTGTCCACGGGCATAATAACTGTCAAGTAGCATATGTCCACGGACATATTAACTATCAAGTAGCATCTGTCCACGGGCATAATAACTGTCAAGTAGCATCTGTCCACGGGCATATTAACTGTCAAGTAGCATATGTCCACGGACATATTAACTATCAAGTAGCAACTGTCCACGGGCATATTAACTGTCAAGTAGCATCTGTCCACGGGCATATTAACTGTCAAGTAGCATCTGTCCACGGACATATTAACTATTAAGTAGCATCTGTCCACGGGCATATTAACTATCAAGTAGCATCTGTCTACTGGCATATTAACTGTCAAGTAGCATCTGTCCACGGATATATTAACTGTCAAGTAGCATCTGTCCACGGGCATATTAACTGTCAAGTAGCATCTGTCAACGGTTATATTAACTATCAAGTAGCAACTGTCCACGGGCGTATTAACTATCAAGTAGCAACTGTCCACGGGCATATTAGCTGTCAAGTAGCATCTGTCCACGGGCATATTAACTGTCAAGTAGCATATGTCCACGGACATATTAACTATCAAGTAGCAACTGTCCACGTGCATATTAACTGTCAAGTAGCATCTGTCCACGGGCATATTAACTGTCAAGTAGCATATGTCCACGGACATATTAACTATCAAGTAGCAACTGTCCACTGGCATATTAACTGTCAAGTAGCATCTGTCCACGGGCATATTAACTGTCAAGTAGCATCTGTCCACGGACATATTAACTATTAAGTAGCATCTGTCCACGGGCATATTAACTATCAAGTAGCATCTGTCTACTGGCATATTAACTGTCAAGTAGCATCTATCTATGGGCATATTAACTATCAAGTAGCAACTGTCCACGGGCATATTAACTATCAAGTAGCATCTGTCTACTAGCATATTAACTGTCAAGTAGTATCTATCTATGGGCATATTAACTATCAAGTAGCAACTGTCCACGGGCATATTAACTGTCATTTAGCATCTGTCCACGGACATATTAACTATCAAGTAGCAACTGTCCACGGGCATATTAACTATCAAGTAGCATCTGTCCACGGGCATATTAACTATCAAGTAGCATCTGTCTACAGGCATATTAACTTTCAAGTAGATTTGTCCACGGGCATATTAACTATCAAGTAGCATCTGTCCTCTGGCATATTAACTATCAAGTAGCAACTGTCCACGGGCATACTAACTGTCAAGTAGCATATGTCCACGGACATATTAACTATCAAGTAGCAACTGTCCACGGGCATATTAACTGTCAAGTAGCATATGTCCACGGACATATTAACTATCAAGTAGCAACTGTCCACGGGCATATTAACTGTCAAGTAGCATCTGTCCACGGGCATATTAACTGTCAAGTAGCATCTGTCCACGGACATATTAACTATTAAGTAGCATCTGTCCACGGGCATATTAACTATCAAGTAGCATCTGTCTACTGGCATATTAACTGTCAAGTAGCATCTGTCCACGGATATATTAACTGTCAAGTAGCATCTGTCCACGGGTATATTAACTGTCAAGTAGCATCTGTCAACGGATATATTAACTATCAAGTAGCAACTGTCCACGGGCGTATTAACTATCAAGTAGCAACTGTCCACGGGCATATTAACTGTCAAGTAGCATCTGTCCACGGGCATATTAACTGTCAAGTAGCATATGTCCACGGACATATTAACTATCAAGTAGCAACTGTAAACGGGCATATTAACTGTCAAGTAGCATCTGTCCACGGGCATATTAACTGTCAGGTAGCATATGTCCACGGACATATTAACTATCAAGTAGCAACTGTCCACTGGCATATTAACTGTCAAGTAGCATCTGTCCACGGGCATATTAACTGTCAAGTAGCGTCTATCTATGGGCATATTAACTAACAAGTAGCAACTGTCCACTGGCATATTAACTGTCAAGTAGCATCTATCTATGGGCATATTAACTATCAAGTAGCAACTGTCTACTGGCATATTAACTGTCAAGTAGCAAATAGCTATGGGCATATTAACTATCAAGTAGCAACTGTCCACGGGCATATTAACTGTCAAGTAGCATCTATCTATGGGAATATTAACTGTCAAGAAGTATCTATCTATGGGCATATTAACTGTGAAGTAGCAACTGTCCACGGGCATATTAACTGTCAAGTAGCATCTATCTATGGGCATATTAACTGTCAAGTAGCAACTGTCCACGGGCATATTAACTGTCAAGTAGCATCTATCTATGGGCATATTAACTGTCAAGTAGCAACTGTCCACGGGCATATTAACTGTCAAGTAGCATATGTCCACGGACATATTAACTATCAAGTAGCAACTGTCCACGGGCATATTAACTGTCAAGTAGCAACTGTCCACGGGCATATTAACTGTCAAGTAGCAACTGTCCACGGGTATATTAAATGTCAAGTAGCATCTGTCTACGGACATATTAACTGTCAAGTAGCATCTGCCTACGGGCATATTATTTTTAAGTAGCAACTGTCCATGGACATATTAACTGTCAAGTAGCATTTGTCCACGGACATATTAACTATCAAGTAGCAACTGTCTACGGGCATATTAACTGTCAAGTAGCATTTGTCTACTGGCATACTAACTTTCAAGTAGCATCTGTCCACTGGCATATTAACTGTCATGTAGCATCTATCTATGGGCATATTAACTGTCAAGTAGCATCTATCTATGGGCATATTAACTGTCAAGTAGCAACTGTCCACGGGCATATTAACTGTCAAGTAGCATCTACCTATGGGCATATTAACTATCAAGTAGCAACTGTCTACTGGCATATTAACTGTCAAGTAGCAACTATCTATGGGCATATTAACTATCAAGTAGCAACTGTCCACGGGCATATTAACTGTCAAGTAGCATCTATCTATGGGCATATTAACTGTCAAGTAGTATCTATCTATGGGCATATTAACTGTCAAGTAGCATATGTCCACGGACATATTAACTGTCAAGTAGCAACTGTCCACGGGTATATTAAATGTCAAGTAGCATCTGTCTACGGACATATTAACTGTCAAGTAGCATCTATCTATGGGCATATTAACTATCAAGTAGCAACTGTCTACTGCCATATTAACTGTCAAGTAGCATCTATCTATGGGCATATTAACTATCAAGTAGCAACTGTCTACTGGCATATTACCTGTCAAGTAGCAACTATCTATGGGCATATTAACTATCAAGTAGCAACTGTCCACGGGCATATTAACTATCAAGTAGCATCTGTCCACGGGCATATTAACTTTCAAGTAGCATCTGTCCACGGGCATATTAACTATCAAGTAGCATCTGTCCACTGGCATATTAACTGTCATGTAGCATCTATCTATGGGCATATTAACTGTCAAGTAGCAACTGTCCACGGGCATATTAACTGTCAAGTAGCATCTATCTATGTGCATATTAACTAACAAGTAGCAACTGTCCACTGGCATATTAACTGTCAAGTTGCAACTATCTATGGGCATATTACCTATCAAGTAGGAACTGTCCACGGGCATATTAACTGTCAAGTAGCATCTATCTATGGGCATATTAACTGTCAAGTAGTATCTATCTATGGGCATATTAACTGTCAAGAAGCAACTGTCCACGGGCATATTAACTGTCAAGTAGTATCTATCTATGGGCATATTAACTGTCAAGTAGCATCTATCTATGGGCATATTAACTGTCAAGTAGCAACTATCTATGGTCATATTAACTGTCAAGTAGCAACTGTCCACGGGCATATTAACTGTCAAGTAGCATATGTCCACGGACATATTAACTATCAAGTAGCAACTGTGTACGGGCATATTAACTGTCAAGTAGCAACTGTCCACGGGCATATTAACTGTCAAGTAGCAACTGTCCACGGGTATATTAAATGTCAAGTAGTATCTGTCCACGGACATATTAAGTATCAAATAGTATCTGTCCACGGGTATATTAAATGTCAAGTAGCATCTGTCTACGGACATATTAACTGTCAAGTAGCATCTGTCTACGGGCATATTATTTGTAAGTAGCAACTGTCCATGGACATATTAACTCTCAAGTAGCATTTGTCCACGGACATATTAACTATGAAGTAGCAACTGTCTACGGGCATAATAACTGTCAAGTAGCATTTGTCCACGGACATATTAACTATCAAGTAGCAACTGTCCACGGGCATATTAACTTTCAAGTAGCATTTGTCCACGGACATATTAACTATCAAGTAGCAACTGTCCACGGGCATATTAACTATCAAGTAGCATCTGTCTACGGGCATATTAACTGTCAAGTAGCAACTTTCCACGGGCATATTAACTGTCAATTAGCATTTGTCCCCGAACATATTAACTATCAATTAGCATCTGTCCACGGGCATATTAACTGTCAAGTAGCATCTGTCCACGGGCATATTAACTGTCAAGTAGCATCTGTCCACGGACATATTAACTATCAAGTAGTATCTGTCCACGAGCATATTAACTATCAAGTAGCATCTGTCCACGGACATATTAACTGTCAAGTAGCATCTGTCCACGGGCATATTAACTGTCAAGTAGCATCTATCTATGGGTATATTAACTATCAAGTAGCATCTGTCCACGGACATATTACCTATCAAGTAGCATCTGTCCACGGGCATATTAACTGTCAAGTAGCATCTGTCCACGGGCATATTAACTGTCAAGTAGCATCTATCTATGGGTATATTAACTATCAAGTAGCATCTGTCCACGGGCATATTAACTGTCAAGTAGCATCTATCTATGGGCATATTAACTATCAAGTAGCATCTGTCCACGGACATATTAACTATCAAGTAGCATCTGTCCACGGACATATTAACTATCAAGTAGCATCTGTCCATGAGCATATTAACTGTCAAGTAGCATCTATCTATGGGCATATTAACCATCAAGTAATAAGTCTTAAGTATATTATTTTTATTATTATTATTATTTTTGTTAAGTTGATGTGACGGAAAGAGTGAGTCACTTTTGTTTCTATATGTTATATATTATTAAAAATAAATTTTGGAATTCATTAAAAAAATATCTTAGGAAGCTGATCATTAAGTACGAGTACGAGCTATGGGGATTAAATTCGCCAGTACTGCATCGGAATAGACCAGATCTCCCCAGCACCCACACATCTATCCCAGCGCCACACTCGCCGGAGTGACGATACAGCTAAATAAGTAGTTGATATTTTTTTGTTATAATTTTAAGAAATAAATCATTCAATCGAAAATTTAAATTTTCAAATTTATTTTTCCCAAATTAATAAATCAAACAAATTATTCAAAGACGGATATAACAATCTAAGAATTATTTATTGTTTTATTTGTGAGATTTATTTAATAGCCAAAGAGAAGGTGATAAAAGTAAGTTTCCCCAATAATTATTAGTTTTCTAGGTCATAGGATGTTTAGACAAAAAATTATGTTTCAAATGATGGGCTAGGCAATAATGAGTATTACAAGAATAGGAAACAGTTTCGCAAATGAAATATTTTAATATGTACATGAAACAGATATTTTAAAATTACTTTATTTCACTAAAATGTTGAACCAAGAAGAAAAAATTATTCAGGAGCTTCCAAAGGTCCAAATATTTTGAAAACTAAAATGGAAAAATCTTTATTTTCTTGGGCTATTCATTTTAATTAATATTTAATTTGACAAAGTTTACAATTATTATTGGTACAATCATAAAATGCGAAAAGTACGTAATTTATACACATATGTTTGTTTATTGAATATCGTGATAACAAATATAAAAAATTGTAAGAAACAAATAAACAACAGTAAGAAACCTAGACGCACATTCCTTGATAATAATAACGAATAAAAGTCTTATAACTGTAACAATGGATTTCGTTCCTCAGAACCCTTATAAATTAACAGCTCATGATTGCAGCATCGAACTTTGTGTTCCAACAACGATAAATTCAGTTAATTAAAAGTTTTGAGAACATTGATGTAAGAAATCGCTCCCGCCTGCCGCAAAAAGTTATTTGAATACAGTTTGCTAATAAATGATTTGCGTTTGAAAACTGGCTTTACCTCATATATATTTATCACTTGTAATTTTTGCTTACATTTTACAAAAGACGTATTTTTAAAACACGTTAATTAAAAAGTGTTTTAAAATATTTTCTCTTCGTATCAGGTCGAACAAACCTATAAACATTTACCAGGGCTAATACACTGTGAGAAGATAGAGTGACTGTGAAGATTAATGTGCAGCTTAAGGCACATATTGTACGTTGAGGAAAATTAAGGATGATGATTAAGCATGCTCCGGTTACTGTTCTCTGTCGTACAAGGAACATGATAACCCTTGACCTCTCTCGTTAGGCAGAGGGAGGTGCATGAACAACACAATATCGATACGGGCTGTTTTACACTTATTTATTTATTTTTGCTTAATTGGGAAAAAGGTGAGAGCTTTGAAAGTTTTAGTCAAATAAAAAATAATTGTGGCTTGAAGGTATCTTAAAACCTAGAGGGGACTTGTATAAAAAGATTTACTTTTATCTTTAGGTTTACGTTTAAGACAAGTTTTACCTATTTCATTTTTTAATGTAACATTTGTTTGAAAATGAAATTCGAATACAGTCTATTTATGATCACCCTGTTGTATATATATCGCAATATGTAGCCTATTCTTGTGTATTAATAAAGAATTAAGTCAAAATACAAATACAAGAATTATAATTGAATTTATAATTCAAAGCTTTCGTTGGCAAACAAAACCAACATCATCTGTTGGTATTGTTAGCCAACGAAAAGCACTGAATTGTAAATTCAATTATAATTCTTGTATTTGTATTTTGACTAAGTTCTTTATATATATATATATATATATATATATATATATATATATATATATATATATATATATACACACACACACACACACACAAGGTCGGTTCAATAAGTATAGGGACTGGTTCACTGTATCCTCAACTAAGTAGTGGAGGGGGGAAAGTATAGCCGGTGGCCTGGGTAGAGGGGTCCCTCACCACCCAAGCTCATTGAATACCTGATATCTGCCACCAGTGTCATCTGCTACCTACTCAAAATTTGCGACATCTGCTACCTGCCTCCCCCTCCCCCTGGCTGACCCACCCCCTCACACTGTACGCATCCACGGGTAATGACCGATGGGGAAATTCTAGTTTTCTATATCTAGTTTTATGGTGATAATGATGGCTTTACTTGTATCAGTTTCTACTTAGTGTACCGACATTTCGTAAATAATAATATTTATTTCGTGTGTGTGTGTTATATATTTTGCTATGGAACTATCTACTACCATCCGCGGGAAGCCATGCTCACACTATGAAGGATACGCATATAGGCCTAATGTGAAAAAAATTAACAAGACGGGACGGTAATTTGGGCGTTTGGTAGAACTAGGTCAATGAAGTGTCGAGGAACAATGTCGAGCAAGGATGGTGAAATAATTCATTCAAGTGAACATCAATGCGGACCTCCGGACAATGCACGCTTAGAAGTAATGAAGGCTGTCGCTCAAGCGAAGAAGCGAGCTCGTGAGGAGACGACCACAGTCGCTGCTATATACTCCGAAGAATAGGGAACCCTCCACAACAGAGGTTGTAATTTTGTAACCGAGATGACAGAAGAACATGTTACAAGGAGGGCTTTATATCGCCACAGAGCCAAATCACAAGGTAAGCAGAAAGAACCCCAATCTTCAGATGAAATCATTTTTGATGCGGATTTGCTTACAATGGCCGATGGCGGGAATTTTCTATTAAAAGACGATACCTCAGGAGAGCGACTCATTATATTTTGTGCAAAAGTAGGAAAAGAAGCTATAATAAATAAGACGTAAACAAGGATTTCAAGAGCTGCAGCAAACAGTTTCTCACGGACCATACCTTCCCACCGCTGCTTTTCCCTCGGACTAGCCTTTTCTCTTACTCTTCACCTGTCTTCCTCTGACCATACCTTGTCCGTAGGAGAGTAATGGTTTATTCCTTGACTACGAACCTTGGTTCGAGACCTGTATCTCAAGGAATAAACTTCTCAGGAGAACCAAATCCTGATTTTTTTATGAAAACCAATTAGCCTCCCATAAGCCTCTTTAAACTCCTTTCGGGGTAGTGGAATCTTTGAGAGACATTTCTGACTTAAATACTATGCATGGATACCTAGTGAACTTATTTTATTTTAAATGAAACCAAAGCTAATTGGAAACTATTAATTTTTTATTTGTTTGGATCTAGAATTTCTTATTATTATTTGATTTATTTTAATTAACAGGATTAAGGTTTTTTAATTTTACCTAACCTTACTTTTGAATTACCATTCGGTTACCCTTAGGTTATTCAATTTTTAGTTAATTTTGATTTTAAGTTAACATATTTTGAAATAAAATTGTATCTAAAAGAAAATTAAATTAAATATAAAATTTATATGACCTTATACTGCAAAACGTTAGGTATCTTCTATGGTTGGGTTGTCTTTGGGCCTGTCCACAGCTTCCATGGGATTTGGATGTAGGCTTCAATGTATGGCGTCGGTGAATTTTGTTAAATTTGGTTTCTTTTTTCATTTTCTTGGTCGAGATGTTGGCAGAAACATATATGAGCCTCAGCTCATATATTTGTACACTCCCCGGGTAAATTCGTAGCACTTTATACGGACGTCTTACCACATGTTGGGTCGTTAATGGTTCTGCGTGTATCAATACGACTACACTCGATGGCCGCTCAAACTGTTCTGCCTCAGCGTAACTCTTTTGGCTTCGTCTTCACAAATTTCTTTAAACTTCCGCCTTTACGATGTCCATCTTACATTTTTAACCAATGAGAAAGCCGTTGCTATGATATCTGACTTTGTTTATTTCGTTATTTTAAATTTTAATTAGTTTAAATTTTTGTGAAATATTTCTTTACTCCAATGTGTTATTTCAATTTTTTAACCTCCATTTAATAATTTGTTTGTCTTTATTTCTTCTAATTTAATTAAGTTGCTGTTTCTTCTTGTTAACTCAACCCTCGACTGTAGCGCTGTTGCTGCAGTGTGGCAAGATCGTATAAACAATCTCCCCACGCGGTTTTTTTACCGAAACTAATATAACTTCATTCTTGGATAGCCTCAATTTTTAGACTATTATGTTTTAAATTAAAATTTGCCTAGCTAGGCCTAATTTACTTTCCGCACATTTTTATACTTATATTCACTATCCCTGATTATATTTGGTCAAAATTAATTTAATATTATACATTTTGGCTGGGTCCCATAGTCCTCACTTTTACTGTTTCATTTAAATCGGTCTCTTAGCCGTTAACCTAATTATTGTTGTGTTGGTTTATAATTTATTCTAACATTCCCAGTTTGTCTATTTAGTTCTAATTACTTTAGTTTACATTGATTTTTCCCTATATTTAACATTTTTATTATAATACTATGAAATAATTTTAATATTAGTTGATTGATCTATTTAACTATGGGTTAGTTCTAGGCTTAGTTAGAGCCTATCTGTACTAATACCAGATTTATTTGCATCGGTCATTCTGGCCGTTGCAAGTTCTCCCAAATTTATTGAATTCACGCAGATTTTGGTAGTTCTAAACATGAAACAAATATATATCCTGTTGTTTTTGCACTACTGCCAAACAAAAAGAAAGAAACCTACATAAGACTGTTTCGTCTCCTTCTAGAAGCCATATCAGACTGGAATCTAGCTTCAGTGACCATAGACTTCGAATCGGCAGCAATTTTAGCACTGGAACATGAATTTCCTACAGCAAAAATACAAGGCTGCTACTTCCACTTGAAGAGGTGCCTTTGGAGAAAGGTGCAAGAATTAGGACTTTGTACCGATTAAATAAAGAATGAAGAGGCGAGCATGACTATCAGAATGTGTGCTGCTTTGGCGTTTTTATCGGATTGAAGACGTGTCAGACGGTTTTGTTGACATCCATTCAAGAGCACTACAAAATGAAAAATTAGCTGAATTTTTAGATTACTTTACAGAGACGTGGCTTGAAAACGAAGTAATCTCGATCAAGATTTGGAGTGTTCACAACCGACGCCATCGAACAACCAACTCTGTGGAAAGGTGGCACAACAGATTAAATAATGAACTTGGAAGACCACATCCTCGAGTCAAAGATCTTGTTAAGTGTTTCAAGAAGGAATCAGAGACTTCAGCAAGAGCACTATTGAGGACCCAACTGAACATGGAATGTAAAAAGAGAAAACTAAATACATAAATCTAGATGAAAGGCTGAAACGATGTGTGGACAAATACCTGGAATGTGGTGACATTGTTACTTGCTTGAAAACAATTTCCCACCTTCAAAAATTGTAAAAATGTGACAACGTTTCATGCATTAACTGATAGCATGACAGCATGACTGATGTGACAATCTTGAAGCACAAAAAAACAAAACCACAAAAATATGACGAGCAATTGGGTAATATTAACCTTAAAACTTGAAGCACAAAAAAATTAAAAAACAGAAAACAACAAAAATGAAGAGCCAATAGGTAATTTTAACCTTAAAACACAAAACAATAACAAAGCAAAAACCATACAAAAATGACGAAGCCCATGACTGATTTTAACCTCGCCTATATGCAATGTATAGTTGAAGGGCTCATGAATACAGCCCGGTATGCTTGTGTTCTTGAGCCACGATATAGTTGTATGTAGCCAGTCCAAAGCCTGGATAAATAGTGATGGGAATCAGTTGTTAACTACAGTGGATGTTTGAGTTTTGTTTGCATAATTGCAGAATCCTAATTAGCGCCCCCACCCCCTCCACGGCGGCCGCTGTTACCCCACCCCCTAACAGGTAGCAAATGGCACTGGTAAGAAATAACACTGGTGACAAATAACTGGACACCAGCTCATTTTAATACAGTCTCTTGCGACTATACGTTCAGATAAGTTTTTCTGGGGCGTGAGTCATAGCGTCAGCATTGAACGCTACGCTGTAACGTTTTGCTTTAAACTCGGGAAATCCGCGTCCGAGACCCATGAACTCATTAAACATGCTTATGGGGACGATGCCTTATGCTGCACAAGTTTTTGAGTGGCAGAAAAGGAAGGCCGAGAACTTGCCGAAGACGTCCGACGACCGCTCAAACCGATGCACAGGTGGTCAAAGTTAAAGCGGTTTTGAAATCTGACAGGCGTCTAACCATCAGCCTTATTGGTGAGGACACCGTCCTTTCGGTCAGAGCCGTCTCCACCATTGAAACAGAGGATCTTGCGATGAAGAAAGTGTACGTGAAGCTGGTGCCGAAAGTCTTAAGCGAGGAACAAAAACTGTCGTGGGTGGATATTTCGCAAGATATTTTGGACTGCGTCAAGGAAGATGAAGATTTTCACAACGTTATTACCGGCGATGAATCGCGAGTGTTCCAGTACGACCCGGAAACAAAACGTCAAAGTTCAGAATGGCACACACAGGGGTGTCCACGTGAAAAAGCTCGGTGACTAAATTCGCCATAGCAACGTGGCCTCAAACATACCGCCCCTCAGCCCAGACCTGGCTCCACCAGACTTTTTCTTGTTTCCGCGAATGAAAAGGGAACTTAAAGGACATCGGTTCGACTCCATCGAGGCGGTTGAAAAGGCGACGACAAAGGTTCTTAACAATATCCCTCAAATCGAATTCCAGCGGCCTTTTGAAGAATGGCAGACGCGCCAAACTAAGTATATCGATGTAGGAGAAACGTATTTTGAACACTATCAAGTAAAATACTTGATATTGTAATGATACCTCAATAAATGTTGAATTTTTAAACCAGTCCCTATACTTATTGAATTGACTGTATATATATATATATATATATATATATATATATATATATATATATATATATATATACATATATATTTGTTTATACATAAATACACACCCACACACACACCCACCCACCCACCCACACACACACACACACACACACACACACACACACACACACACACACACACACACACACACACACACATACACATATATATATATATATATATATATATATATATATATATATATATTAAAACAACACAGGTTATTCAAATACAAGAATATTTATTATTTTATATCCAAAGCTTTTCGTTGGCAAACAGTACCAACATCATCAGGAATGAAAATTACAATAATGATGTAATTCTTATAATTTTAATAATGATGGTGATTATTGTAATTTTCATTCCTGATGATGTTGGTACTGTTTGCCAACGAAAAGCTTTGGATATAAAATAATAAATATTCTTGTATTTGAATAACCTGTGTTGTTTTAAATTATTAAACAAGAAAACGTATTTTATATATATATATATATATATAGATATATATATATATATATATATATATATATATATATATATATATTTTAAACAAAATAAATAAATATATATACATATATATATTAATATATTAAATATGGTGATATGTTTTCTTGTAATATAGTTAATAAATTAAAAATATTTCAAAAACAAGAATACGTTTAATGAATATATTTATTCAAAGCTTTTCGCCGATAAAATAGTACCAGCATCTTCAGGAAAATAATTATTTAATAAAATATATTTACAAAATTCTTGGAAATATATTTTATTAGATAATTATTTTCCTGAAGATGCTGGTACTATTTTATCGGCGAAAAGCTTTGAATAAATATATTCATTAAAAGTATTCTTGTTTTTGAAATATTTTTAATATATATATATATATATATATATATATATATATATATATATATATATATATAATTCACATCAGGTTTGTTCAAGTAGTAATTTAAAATAGAGTTTTACATTTACATATACACAGGAGCCTGTACATTTAGGCAAGAAGTTGGTTAGCGAAAAAACGAAAATATTTCGACAGGTGAATATATTTGGAAAAAAACTATAAGGTTCATGTGAAATATATCCGAGAAAGCTTCGTTAGAGAGTTAAAGCCAGAGAATGTTTCCGCCCTAATTTCAACTACCATGAAATAAGCTCTTTCTGAAACTTTTACGGTATTAATTGACAGGCGAAAATGGCAGTTCATTACGGTGTATGGGCGGCAAAAGCAAATCATGGAATATGCAAAGGTTAAATAGATTACGGAATTGCATGTGAAATATTTTTTCAGATATTGGGGGTTAATGAAAATAAATTACTGTAAAAACCCGTGTTTTTATGTTGGACAAACAGTATTACTGTAAAATGGATAATAAACACATATCGATTCTAAATACTTGTATAAAATTTAATTTTTAAAAAC
This sequence comes from Prosapia bicincta, assembly GCA_036971475.1. NCBI lineage: Eukaryota > Metazoa > Arthropoda > Insecta > Hemiptera > Cercopidae > Prosapia > Prosapia bicincta. The sequence continues at coordinate 116,350,308 of JBAIZL010000004.1, read as the reverse complement.
ATTATTTTGCAATTCTGCTAGTTTTATTTGGAACCACTGTGTGTTTTATAATGCGATTTTCCGTCCCCGTTACTTAACTGGCCGTCTTACCCCCAATGCTAGTTAAGTTACATTCTTACACTTATTTTATTTGCTTTCGCAGATCTAAAACCATCATAAAACACCATTTATACCCCTTAGTTCACTAATGCCTCAAAATTATTGGTATGACCTGATTTGGTAAAGTAAGTTGAACCTGGGCGGAAGCTTTCGCTTGCTGTAACTCGCTAACGAAATATTAGGGGGCCGGTGTTATATGAACCTCTTTTCTTAGTTTTTGACATAGATTGTCAAATGAATGGGCTGAACTTAGATGGTCTTACCTGGCTTACTTGAGCTCTTAGATAATGTTATAAGTGAACTTGAGAATAAATTTTCAAATCTACTCTAGTTAAATTAAATTTAGTTCATTATTCCTAATGTGAAGCAATGACTGAAGGAAACCAAACGCAATCACTTGATCTTTAGCATTCCTGTTTTAGATATGCGTTTGGAGTCACTCAATCAATGATTTTAATAAAATGCAACTTCATTTTTTCCTATTCAAAAACTCAACATCTTGTAATATTTCACAGCGAGATGATAATATTCAATTGGAAGACAAAAGTTCACAAAGTGACCCATTTTTTCAGACAAGATCGGAAGCTGATATTGCATTTTGGAGACTGTTATCTGAAAAGAAATATCCCTAGCTACTTGACCCCAGTAGAAAACATTGCTTCAGTTTGTTTACATTGTGTATAATCAAAGTATATACACTCGTAAAAGCACTTATTCGCCGATAAAATTTGTAAAATCAACACACCGCAACCGTTTAATAGACAAGCATTTTCAAAAACTGCTGAAGGTGACAGCCACTTCCACTCAGATTCACTTTGACGAACCTTTGGACGATTGTGCCCACCCACTCATTAACAATGAACTGTTTAAGAAAGATTTTAATTAATGTCACGTCCAGAAACAGATTAATAGCTTTAGGTATGCAATTTGTTACATAAATATATTTGTATGACTATAAAGCATTTCCAAAGACATTAAAAATGTTGTTTTCTACATTGTTTAATTGTGATATCATTCCTGAGCTAGTCACTACATCCATATGAAGGTATTTCGCAAATTTCTATTTGCTAGTAGACCCTACATTAGTTTATTCGTGTATGAAGCAATTATTTCAGCTACTCTTGTTTCCTTTTAAAACCATAATATACTCATTGGGAAAAAGTTGTTTATCACTTCATTAGGCATATATAATAAACTTAGTTAATATAATTTGCTTTTATTTACAATATTAATTCATCTCAGGATAGTTTAGTAAAGGTTTTCATTAACGTCACGCCCAGAAACAGAGTAGTAGCATTAAATGAGAAATTTGTTATTTTAATAGATTTTAATAACTAAACACTATGTAATTAAAAAAACAGTATACATGATGTTTTAACAATAATCCATTGTTATATGATGCTTAAGCTAGACATTACTTGCATATGAAGTTGTTTTCTAAATTATTTATTCGTTAGTAGTGCATGCATTTGGCTTATTGATGTTTGTAGGAATTACTTCAGCTACTCTTCTTGCTTAGTTTTGTAACTTTTTTCTTTTGTATTGCCGCCAAACAGCCGGTAATTAACAAAAGTAGTTGCTAAAAGTTCGAGTGGGGGCAGCACATTCCGGTCACCGTTTATAATCAGCTGTTCTCTATGTACTTGTTCATTCAGGTCCCTTTTTAATTTAAATAGCAAGTCAAGTGCAGATTCGCACAAGAGAAGTTGAAGGTTGAGGGTGGTAAGGTTTTTCTCGTGACTGCGGGAAGAACAAAGATCGATCTGAGGAATTTGCAAGCTATCCAGCGAACAAGCAGGTAACCCTTATATCTTAAGACAATGACACAAAAAGCAAATCTTTTTAATATTTCAAATATATATATAACACTTATTGTAAGTAGGTGTAAAAAAGGTGCGAGGAAAGCTATTTGTCTTTTGAGGGGCGGAACATTTAAAAATCTTTTTTGGGGTATTACATCGAAGTTCAGTATTCCTATGGAGGTGTAAGTTTTAAAACAATAAAATACTCGTTGAGAGTTGAGAAGTTGTTTATCTCTGCATTAGGTATGTAAGACAGGGTTGTTTCTATTTCCAAAATTAATTTACCTCCAATTTTTTATTAAAGATTTTAAATAATTTCACATTTACAATATATATATATATATATATATATATATATATATATATATATATATATATATATATAATAAATTAAAAATATTTCAAAAACAAGAATACTTTTAAAGAATATATTTATTCAAAGCTTTTCGCCGACAAAATAGTATCAGCATCTTCAGGAAAATAATTATCGGTGAAAAGCTTTGAATAATTATATTCATTAAAAGTATACTTGTTTTTGAAATATTTTTAATTTATTAACTATATTACAAGAAAACATATCCCCATATTTAATATATATATATATATATATATATATATATATATATATATATATATATATATATATATATATATATATATATATATTGCTTTTCGTTTCGACAGGTAACGGGCTTTTCGTTTTGAATAAATAGAGTTCTTCGTTGTGATATACTTAATTTGCAACAATTAAATCAGTTTATTAGATATGTTATGAAAAATAAATTCTGAAACCGTGTTTTTCCTTAAATAACTACTAACATTTAGCGAGGATAAATTCAAAACGGGAAATATGATCTAATTTTGGTTCCCATAGTGCGGATCAAGCACTTCGATAGAAGCAAACACCGTAGTTAGCACGCCCCAGTTACTCCCTCAACCAATCGGGTGGGATAGCAAACCCCGGCTATTTAGTAGACATAAACACGTATGTATCAATATTGGAATCCATGACAGAACTGTTTAGATGTTTTTATAAAATTTATAAGAACGTCTGACAAAAGTAAGCTGTAAAATTAATTTTGAATTTCAAATATTTTGTTACCAATTAACATTTTTGCTTGTAACAATTATCAACGACCAGCCTTTTTGTTTTATTAGATCAACGGCCAGTTTTATATTATTTCTCCAACATCATTGGTTCATTCATAAATCATTAGATGAATAAAGAACGTTAAATAACGAATCGTTGGTTAACCCATTAAAGATGGAGTACCATTAATAAAAGTTAGAAGATTTAAACAACGAATTGTTAATTCGAGAAATAATAACGGGATATATTTGGATGTATCAAGAAGTTTTACACAACTATTGGTTCACCCATTAAAGACGACCCATTCATCTCGTAAGATGAATCACAAACTTATAAACAACGAATCATTGGTTAACCCATTAATGATGGATTGCCATTACTGGAAACAAAAAGATTTAAACAGCGTATCATTGGTTAACCCACTAAAGAGGAAATGGCATTAGAAGAGTTTGAAAAAGTTTAGCGATTTTCGATTGGTGATTTTTCGATTGTTCTACGTATTATTAAATTAATATCATTAGCACAAAACAAATAAAAACATACACAAAACGCACAAATTATTCATTTATTAACTCATACGCGTTTCAATGACAAGGTCATCATCATCAGCGAGTGTTACTACTACAATCTCTAAAGTCAATCAGTCAGTCAGAGTAGGTGGGGGTTTGGTGCGTAGAGTTTTTGCAGCGACACTGGCACTTTGGAATTTGGGATCAGGAGTTGTAGGTTAGGTTTGGATAACCCTAGACCAGGGTGAGAGTAAGGTTACACTTCCATATTTATATAGTAGGCGTTGCCACGCCCGTTTGTCAAAACAACCGTTATTAACCCTACTTTAAACATGACACATCGAATAGAAATTTTATACCTAACTCTATAATTACAATAAAAATTTAACCATACAACATAATTATATAAAAACAAAATAGATAATTAATGTTTCAGTTTATCATTGTTTCAAAATTTTAACCAAATTTAACAATAACATTTTCTTGTTTCACAATATATTTTAATTTTCTTGTTACATTAATATAGAATTTTAAATAGGGCCTGACTCATTATTTTAATTTAATTTTAAAAATAGGTTCTAAAACTTGTAAGAACATATTAAGTCTAAAACAAAAAATGTAGCTAAAATTAAATCAACGATTAAGCATTTTAAAACTCTTCACCTCCTTTCATTGATCCGTAATGTTTATGCTACTATAGAATGTCCGAAACGGCCAGTCATGTCCTTTACGGTTACCAAAGGACAGATGCAGTTGGCTTAAAGTTGGCACTTCTTTCTAAATTTTAAATAAATAACTCGCACTATAATATTAAGTAAAAAATAAAGATGAATAAGTAGTCAATTTGATTATTTGCATTTTAAAGTTTTCAATTTATATTTACACAACATAATCACCCCTAAATTAAAATTTACAATTATCTTTCGAGAATGTAAAAGAAGTTAAAGAAATATATTTGTATTTGTATTTTAAAAAAGTCCTGTTCAATGTAAAAAAATATAGATTATTCTTATTAATTACCGTAAATTAAAAACATTTTCAAATATTTCTTTTAAAAATATTTTATGTACATAAAACTATATTTATTTTTCAAGTAGGGAGCTCAGTAAATATTTCTTTATGAGTTTTAACTTTATTACTTGTTCAGTTTCTAAAGTTATTCTTTTACACATACAAATCTATAACGAGCAAGGCAAATTATTGCACCACTACTGGCTCGTACTGTACTTTATAGACAGTGTAATTTTGTTTTTGTACAAACTACATGTGTATCGAGCGCTTGCAGAAGGTCAAACCGAAAAGAAGAAAGCTTTTACTGATGAAGATTTCTAGATAAATAAGAGCTTTATATTGATGAGAAAGTAATAAGTTGAGAATGCATGCTTCTTTAGAGGCTTGAAGGGAACATTTATATGTTATAAATTTGAAGGTAATGCACAAGTATTTTGTGCTTGAAAATCAAGCTCAATAAAGTATCTGAGAACTGATCGGTTTGTTATTTATTTGTTTACATAATCAGCTAAAGGGAGTTGGAAAAGCATCTAAAGGTTCTTGGCGCTAAAAGGATTTCCTAACGTTACGTTTATCCTAACTTTATTATTAGAATAATAGTCATGGGCTCTACTCACTGTAACCCCTGCCTCTTTCACTTCTATAAATTAGTATTTAAAACAAAGGTGAAGAGGATTTAAAAAATAATTAAAAAAATATATAAACTTGACAAAATCAGTCGTAGAAATTTTATTCTTAGAGCTTTTTATTAATCTCTTAAATACATTGTTCTGAGAATTATTTTCATAACAATACATGAAGAAACAAGATTCATATTTTAATTTTACTATAATAAATCTAGCATAAAAGTGTTTCTTTAGGAGAAGCGAACCGAGAGTTTCCAAAAATCCTTTCTGTACGCGAGATGCTAAACCTTCCCTGAGGGCGAGTTTAACGAACCATGACTCCCATTCTTCAAACTCGTTAACCTATATAAAGATTTATCTGCTTCTCTGAATACTCAAGCTTTATTATACAGGCGTTTTTATTATATTCTTTTAAAATGGTGGGCGGCGTTCTTAATCTTTATTCATTGCCACCTAATCAAAGTGAATTCGATATGAATTTTCTATTTGACTATTTCTAACTTTCATTGTTCTATAACAAAGTATAATACTAATTAATTTGCAGCACCATTATGAATTAAGGCTGTTCTGAAAAATTATTTGAAAAGAATAATATTACTAAACATATTATAAGGGTGGATTTAATAAAGTTCTTTTTATTGGCCTTACATTATGCGTTGGATGGTAAAAAAAACTGTTACATTTTATTATTCTTATCGAAAAGACAATTAAATAGAATTTAAAGTAAAAAACAAAATTTTTCAACTCCTAATAAATCGTATTAATTTTAATTCATAATAAATTAATTTTCTAATTTAAAATTTCCGGTGAAAACATTTATCGACTAAATATCGCTTTACCTACAAACGACCATATTAATATTAGGAATAAAATATTAACTCGTTAATTGCCTTTTAAATTTATTATATTACCTTTCATGTTTTTTTGAACAATCGATATAACAATTGAATAACTGATAAGCTGGTTGAATATCGTGTTAACAGCTTTTCCCTTTAGTGCAACGTTTCAACAACTAATTTGTTGCCTTACTCAAAACCCTATAATATAACCCTCCAATGTGATAAGAGCCATAGTTTCATCTAATCAAAATTCATCAACAGTAACAAAACTGAGAGAACAATTAAAAAGGCATTTAAAAAAACACGCAAATAAGAAATCATACATATAACAACAAAAGGCTTTACCATAAAAAGCCACATTAACTAATTCTTGGATGTTTTAAATTTATATAACAATGGCTTGCTTATACATACTACATAACTTATGAAAATAATTTTTAATATTGATAGCATTATTTTGTAAGATAATATGGAAATCTTCAGATTAAGTCATCGTAATCCAGTTGGACTTATTATCCAGTACAATAAAATTTTCAACATAAAGTTTGTGCCCAAACCTTTCACTATCTTCAAAGAAAACACGAGAGGAAGAGAACTTATCCTTCCTACTACTATTCTCAAGTTCACCTACACGAACACCAACCTGTCTTAGTCTCACCCACAGAAGTGACGTCACACTCCAAGGTACAAAGAAAAGACGAGAGGAAAAAAACTTATCCTTCCTACTACTATTCTCATGTTCACCTACACGAACACCAACGTGTCAGTCTCACCCACAGAAGTGACGTCACACTCCAAGGTAAAAAGAAAAGACGAGAGGAAAAAAACTTATAATTCCTACTACTATTCTCATGTTCACGTACACGAACACCAACCTGTCTCTTGTCCTCACCCACAGAAGTGACGTCACACTCCAAGGTACAAAGAAAACACGAGAGGAAGAGAACTTATCCTTCCTACTACTATTCTCATGTTCACGTACACGAACACCAACCTGTCTCTTGGCCTCACCCACAGAAGTGACGTCACACTCCAAGGTACAAAGAAAACACGAGAGGAAAAGAACTTATCCTTCCTACTACTATTCTCATGTTCACGTACAGGAACACCAACCTGTCTCTTGGCCTCACCCACAGAAGAGGCATCACACTCCAAGGTACAAAGAAAACACGAGAGGAAGAGAACTTATCCTTCCTACTACTATTCTTATGTTCACGTACATGAACACCAACCTGTCTCTTGGCCTCACCCACAGAAGAGGCATCACACTCCAAGGTACAAAGAAAACACGAGAGGAAGAGAACTTATCCTTCCTACTACTATTCTCATGTTCACGTACACGAACACCAACCTGTCTCTTGGCCTCACCCACAGAAGGGGCATCACACACCAGTTAATTTCACACACCACCTTATTTCGCACGTAATCGATCTCTACTGTCTTGAACTCTTTTTAAAAGACTACTTAAATCATCCGAAATTACAGGAACTGTTTTAATGTTGAACCGTCTTTATTTATTTGCAATTTTCCTCCCAATACTTTTTTTACATAAGGTAAACATAAAATATTATTACCGCTGCAATTATTTGTAGTCAGATCCCTAGAACTATTACTACTATTATTGTATTTGTAATTATTCGATTGAGAATGTCCAACGGGTAATCATTATGTAGCAAATAAGTGTAGATTAATTGAATTTTTTTCATAAAACAAAGACTGAGACAATAACAGGACTTTATCAACTAAAAAACATAACACCCAAGAATTAGATAACGTGGATTTCTATGGCTAACCCTTTTGTTTTTTTTAATGTATGATTTATTTTTTTGGGGTGTTCTAAATGGGTTTATTGTTTGTCTCTCACTTTTGTTACTGTTTTAATTATATTTTAGATGAAGGTATGACTCTCACCATGTTGGTGGGTTATTTTATTAGGTTTCTGACTAAAACTTCATTGATTATTTGTAAGGTTTTAAAATGTTGGTTAAGAGTGACCTTGTAATTTAGGTACATATTTACATTGTTTAGATGCAACGTAAAATTTCTTTTCAGGCTCGATAAGGGCAACAAATTAGTTGCCGAAACGTTGAACTAAATAAATAAACTTTTGACTCGATATTAAACCGGCTTAGTATTTATTCGGTAATTCTATTACGTTCTTACATATTTATAATAGCCTACATTTAAATACAATTGCGAATTTTTAATAACACCACGTGGTATTTACATGAGAAAGATAGGGATTGTGTATGTAGAGGGATATTTGTACTAGTTAATGGACACGATTACAAAAACAATTATTTTAAGCACTAACACTATTAATAAATAATTTACACAACCTCTAACCACAAATATTTTTACTCTGGTCTTATGTACATTTCGGTTAAAAGTACATAAATGACTCAGAGTTATGACAATAAATATTAGCTAACTCTACACAGTTCCCTTATTTATAAAGAAGCCAACTACTTTTCCCCGCCCAGAACGCCGTGGCCTCTACTCTTAACCTTCAAATATAACACTGGGGTCCACTGGACCCCACACAATTTTTACTGCATAATTATTTTGTAATATTTTGTTTACGGGATGTATAGCCCCCATGTAAATTCAGTTGGTACTCCTTGATAGAGCGCACACTGGTTTTGCCATCTTGTGGTCTGCTGCTGTCAGTTCAATAAACAATATAAGTGGCTGTGGGGTCCAGTGGATCCCAGTGTTATATTTACGTATACCTTTTTCAATAGCACAGTAATCGTGTTTGTCCTTCTAAAATCCTCAAATTTAGCAGGTAATTCTGGTTTTATAAGAGATATACTTGAGGAAGAATCATAATGATGCTCAACATGTTAGTAGACCATAAATTGACAATTATGGAGCAATGCGGACAAACAAATCGAGATCCCTGCAAAGTTCTTATCAGTAAAACCTGTAGCACAATCTCTATTTGCTTTTAACCATAGTAAGACAATTGTGTATTTCGCTCCCAAAGAGAAAAAAAATGTTTTTTTGCTTTCAACCTTTCATCGCAGTGCCATAGTTGATGAAAGTAAGAAACCCGAAAATATTTCCCGAAGGTTGTATTTGGCAACACTAGGAAAATCGCTAATCAAGTCTTTGTTCCACAAACATTTAGAGACCGCAACACTGCAAAAGAACCTTAAAATGGCCATTTAGGACATTTTGGGTATTTCTGAAAGACAACATGAGAAAGTAAGAGAAGGGGAAGAACCACCAAGAAAATAAAAGTTATGGTTTTTGTCCTCGAACAAAAGAAAGAAAAACAAAACTCCATTGAAAAACCTACGGTGCTGCTATGTGTGATGACCACCGGGCAATGGTATGAAACAAATGTGTAGTTTAAGGGACAGAAACATTTAAAGAAAATCTAAGTCAGGCTTTATTATGAGTTTTTCAATATATTTTGAATGTTGATTAATAGGGGATTTTGTTGAGTAGTGTAAGGGTGGGTATTAATTTTGAGAACTTTTCAATAATACTGTGGTAAAGGACAATACTATTTCTCTCAGAATATGTATAATTCTGCGAGTTAATGCAATATATAATAAATGTAATTATATTTTCGATTTAGTACAACCATGCATTTTTGTAAAAAAGATTTGGTTTCGTGGGAATGTATCTTTCTTACCTACATAATAACCTTAGTTTTAATACTAAACTACAATTTTGTATAAGATAATAACCTAATAAAGCGGGCAAATATTTAAAAATAGTTTTAAAACAATGTATATGACTACAGTGATAAAATAGTGTTACTGTTACGTTACAAAAAATAAGTGTTATAGTTGAAGGTTAACAAAGTGTGGCCACGACTCCGGGTAACACCAAGAAGTCGCATCGTCTTAACTTATACATAACATTGTAACAAATCCTTGTAGGTTAAATTTCTAATATAGGAAAAAATAGTAACCAACCCAAAATTGTGTATACAAATCATAACGTTATTTTAAAAGTAAATACAAAATATAATTTGGAGTAGGGCCTCTGTCAGAATTTAATAAAATCTCAGGATTATATTTACTTATATAAAATATTTCAAAACGGTTTAACAGTTTGTTGTTCCCAACATTCTTAATTAATTTGACGCTATTAACATCTAAATATTGTACATAAAAATATTTAATATATGAGCAGCAAACCTTGACTTATTCAACATTTCGTATTTTATATCTCTAATAAGCACTTTAAATATTGTTAAAACGTTTCTTCTAGTCTGCCCAATGTACATCTTATCACAATCATGATTGTAAATCCCTGATTTTAAAGTGTCTATCTTTTCTTTAGTGTGGCCTAATAGATTTTTAAGCGTGTAGTGATTTTTCATACACGTAACTTTTAAATTTCCAATCCTAAAATTTGTAAAATCCAGTGGGAACCAACCCACTGAAACAGTGAGACATGTTTTATTAGTGCCCCAGTAATGATGGCTAGTGTAGAATGAAGAGATATCTGTAGCACGAAATGTGATCCGGAGGTGTTCGAGAAATACTTGGGGATAATGTGCAAGTATCGAAAACAACAATCAATGTAACAGTGAATAAAGAACATTGAATATCTATGACGCCAAACTTTTAGAAGACGTCATAAATTTTGTGATTTTTAGAAAATTGAGTCAGAATTCAAAATTATCGAGTTTTGTTAATATATTCAGAATAATAATTTACTAAAAGAAGAAAAAAGACTAGAACAACTGTTTACCAAATTCAGTACTGAAAGAATGTCTACTTCAAAAGAGAGGACGCCTACAAACGACAACTGAAAATGTTTTTTTAAAATTTCAACATCTTTATTATAACTTTATTTTGAACATTATTAATTAACATTAATTAAAGAGTGATGAATTCCGCTTAGTGGTATAAAATAAATATATTAATATAATAATCAATATATTAATTTTCAAAATTGACTTTTCATACATCGTGTCCTTATAATGGAAAGTAAATATTTCACGATATAAATTCAAATATGACTTTATTAAATAAATAAATCATGATTAATGATGTTAGTTGTAGTTTATTATGAATAATAATTGTGTTACGAGATATTTTTTAAATTCCTTATAATAATATATTTTGGCTTATAAATTTCATTTCTGCAAAGTGCAGGATATAAGGACTAGTAACTATTTCAATGTTTTACAGAAAAATACACAATCAACCAATTCCAACAAATTTGAAAGCTAGTTATTCTAGTGTGGGGTGTACATGACAACTAAACACTCTACAGAGCTCACGTGAAGTGGAGCGCGTCACATAGAGTGGACGGACTGTCATGGTGAAATTCATTATTATACAATCCAATTAACCTCGTGCGCCCTTCTGCTCAGCATACTGCGAACACACCTAACGTCGGTACGTCACGTTTTGCCCATTGTCAAGTAAAGCACATTTTTCTGTCACACTACATTATTAATTGGAAACGTAGCAAAAGTAGGGATTGTTATTTAACAAGTTCTAGTTATTTGTTTTGTTTTATTTTTACTCTTTGTTATGAGTGAAGAACTATGACATTACTACGACAGATAGTGAATAGCTTACTTGAAATATTGCAATTAGCTTTTTAAAAGTAAAACAATTATGAGTACAAATTGTAGATAAACTTTAGTAAAACAGAGTAAAAAATTACTAGTGGCGTAATTTAAAAAAAAACTCTAAAAGTTATTAATTGAAGTATAAAAGTCTCTACTCTTAAATAGTATTGTGTAAAGCACAAGTTAAAAGAAATTGTAAGGTATGCAACAAAAAAATAGACAACAGAAAAATAACAGGGAACGGAAGATATTCATGCAGTACACATAAAGAACAGTTTTCCTAATTTTAATGTTAGCAATAAAGTTCTTTGGGGTTATTGAATCCTTCGTATTTTGGCACCTATACTTTGCAATATCTAATACACACACACAGTTCGATCTGGCACTTGAACTCGTTATTCAGTTCTGACTAAGGAAGTAGTATAGTGGTGAAGGACCTAACTAACCTTAAATGCCTGGGTTCCATCCTCCTGAAGCCAAAGAACTTCCATGCTACTTTCTATTATGCTTTTCTGGCCTTTTCTGTAAGATACCTGGAGTATATTAGATCTGGAGCGTTTAGCTTCGTCTTATAACTGATGATTCTCCAGTATCAGCAACAAGACTACTTACCTCCCATCTGATGATGACGTTAACAAAAAGATAAAGTCTTTTTTCACGTAAGATGTAATCTGTCTTATGAAGTTAAAAATTATACAAAAAACCTTTATAATCAACAAAGAATATATTTTGGAAAAAAGATCAAAATGATCTTTAAATTTAATTTTTTGGAGAAACACTTATGTCAAATTTTAAAAACACCTAATCAAATGTTATACTTTAAGATAAGTGCGCTTTAATGAATTTCACAATATGACCAACATTTGCATCTCTTAAGAGATCAATTATAGTGAATTAATTAGCGATAGGCTATTTTACAGTACAAAGTGGAAAACGGTGTATTCGCTCGTTCAAACATGTTGCAATAAACAAGCTTTTTTACAACTATTGCCTCCGACAATTTGTTTTGTTTCTGTTACTGCGACCCATTCCACAACTATCCCGCATTTGCATATATTGAAATCTGAAAGAAAAACGCTTCCGAATCCAATTTGCAGCGCTACAAGAGCTCTTACAACGGCCGGAATAATTCCAATAGATTCCGATAATTATAGTTTTTGTAATGGATTTAAAAAAAATAATGGTTCGAGTGCTTACAAGTGTACTTGGAATACGTGACTTTAATGTGGACGAGTTCATTACTGTACAAGTGATCCTTTGTAGTCCTATCAATTACAATTTTTAAACAGAATTTACTTTGAATAAAACAACTCAATAATTGGAGTTCAACACATTAATTACAGTTTGCATTGTTATATTAGGTTTGCTTGACATTTTAAAATTGTTTCACAAATGTAAACCACAGATAAAAGTTTAGTTACATTTTAATTATATATAACGCTAGACAACACAATCCCTCAATCTTCTTTTCCTTTAAATTCCTATAGCTTGTTTGGAATGATTTTACTTCATATTTTATCTTAAATTTATTTTTTTACTTTGGAACAGAATAATGAAACATTGAAAACAACGCTTCTTTCGCACTCTCAAGTATATTGCATATTTACAAACAAAACTGCCTTAGAAATATGACTGTTGGTGCGATCTGTATTGCTATTTTTACAATTTCATCTAATACTTCACAACGTTGGTATCTTGTTCAAATTTGCATTATTTTTTCATCATTTTCAATCAATGCAGAGTTTCCCTTTCAGAATTCATAGATGAAATGCGATACAAAAGTCTGTAACTATTGATTAATGGCGGGAATAAAGTTTAAAATAGCCATGATCTATTAGGAGTTGTATTATACGAGTTATTTAAAAACGTTTTACATGTAAGTCAAAGATTACACTTAAAGTTTGGCTAATTACCATAATCATTATAAAGTGAGACGAAATTTTACCCCTTGCTAAGCAAATAAAATTGGTTTAAACTATGGAAAAGATTTTTAAGAAATATTCTAAGAACCCTCGTTTGCAAATATATAGTGACGTCAAGTTTAACGTTCTTACATATATTATCACTCCCGTTGGCATATGCTTAACCTCACCCGTAAGTTATATTGCAACAAACAAGATTTGTACTTGGAGATATACAAAGTCCTCAAGATCCCGGGAAACAAATATATAGTGACGTCAAGTTTGACGTTCTTACATATATTATCACTCCCGTTGGCATATGCTTAACCTCACCCGTAAGTTATATTGCAACAAATAAGATTTGTACTTGGAGATATACAAAGTCCTCAAGATCCCGGGAAACAAATATATAGTGACGTCAAGTTTGACGTTCTTACATATATTATCACTCCCGTTGGCATATGCTTAACCTCACCCGTAAGTTATATTGCAACAAATAAGATTTGTACTTGGAGATATACAAAGTCCTCAAGATCCCGGGAAACAAATATATAGTGACGTCAAGTTTGACGTTCTTACATATATTATCACTCCCGTTGGCATATGCTTAACCTCACCCGTAAGTTATATTGCAACAAATAAGATTTGTACTTGGAGATATACAAAGTCCTCAAGATCCCGGGAAACAAATATATAGTGACGTCAAGTTTGACGTTCTTACATATATTATCACTCCCGTTGGCATATGCTTAACCTCACCCGTAAGTTATATTGCAACAAATAAGATTTGTACTTGGAGATATACAAAGTCCTCAAGATCCCGGGAAACAAATATATAGTGACGTCAAGTTTGACGTTCTTACATATATTATCACTCCCGTTGGCATATGCTTAACCTCACCCGTAAGTTATATTGCAACAAATAAGATTTGTACTTGGAGATATACAAAGTCCTCAAGATCCCGGGAAACAAATATATAGTGACGTCAAGTTTGACGTTCTTACATATATTATCACTCCCGTTGGCATATGCTTAACCTCACCCGTAAGTTATATTGCAACAAATAAGATTTGTACTTGGAGATATACAAAGTCCTCAAGATCCCGGGAAACAAATATATAGTGACGTCAAGTTTGACGTTCTTACATATATTATCACTCCCGTTGGCATATGCTTAACCTCACCCGTAAGTTATATTGCAACAAATAAGATTTGTACTTGGAGATATACAAAGTCCTCAAGATCCCGGGAAACAAATATATAGTGACGTCAAGTTTGACGTTCTTACATATATTATCACTCCCGTTGGCATATGCTTAACCTCACCCGTAAGTTATATTGCAACAAATAAGATTTGTACTTGGAGATATACAAAGTCCTCAAGATCCCGGGAAACAAATATATAGTGACGTCAAGTTTGACGTTCTTACATATATTATCACTCCCGTTGGCATATGCTTAACCTCACCCGTAAGTTATATTGCAACAAATAAGATTTGTACTTGGAGATATACAAAGTCCTCAAGATCCCGGGAAACAAATATATAGTGACGTCAAGTTTGACGTTCTTACATATATTATCACTCCCGTTGGCATATGCTTAACCTCACCCGTAAGTTATATTGCAACAAATAAGATTTGTACTTGGAGATATACAAAGTCCTCAAGATCCCGGGAAACAAATATATAGTGACGTCAAGTTTGACGTTCTTACATATATTATCACTCCCGTTGGCATATGCTTAACCTCACCCGTAAGTTAAATTGCAACAAATAAGATTTGTACTTGGAGATATACAAAGTCCTCAAGATCCCGGGAAACAAATATATAGTGACGTCAAGTTTGACGTTCTTACATATATTATCACTCCCGTTGGCATATGCTTAACCTCACCCGTAAGTTATATTGCAACAAATAAGATTTGTACTTGGAGATATACAAAGTCCTCAAGATCCCGGGAAACAAATATATAGTGACGTCAAGTTTGACGTTCTTACATATATTATCACTCCCGTTGGCATATGCTTAACCTCACCCGTAAGTTATATTGCAACAAATAAGATTTGTACTTGGAGATATACAAAGTCCTCAAGATCCCGGGAAACAAATATATAGTGACGTCAAGTTTGACGTTCTTACATATATTATCACTCCCGTTGGCATATGCTTAACCTCACCCGTAAGTTATATTGCAACAAATAAGATTTGTACTTGGAGATATACAAAGTCCTCAAGATCCCGGGAAACAAATATATAGTGACGTCAAGTTTGACGTTCTTACATATATTATCACTCCCGTTGGCATATGCTTAACCTCACCCGTAAGTTAAATTGCAACAAATAAGATTTGTACTTGGAGATATACAAAGTCTTCAAGATCCCGGGAAACAAATATATAGTGACGTCAAGTTTGACGTTCTTACATATATTATCACTCCCGTTGGCATATGCTTAACCTCACCCGTAAGTTATATTGCAACAAACAAGATTTGTACCTGGAGATATACAAAGTCCTCAAGATCCCGGGAAACAAATATATAGTGACGTCAAGTTTGACGTTCTTACATATATTATCACTCCCGTTGGCATATGCTTAACCTCACCCGTAAGTTATATTGCAACAAACAAGATTTGTACTTGGAGATATACAAAGTCCTCAAGATCCCGGGAAACAAATATATAGTGACGTCAAGTTTGACGTTCTTACATATATTATCACTCCCGTTGGCATATGCTTAACCTCACCCGTAAGTTATATTGCAACAAATAAGATTTGTACTTGGAGATATACAAAGTCCTCAAGATCCCGGGAAACAAATATATAATGACGTCAAGTTTGACGTTCTTACATATATTATCACTCCCGTTGGCATATGCTTAACCTCACCCGTAAGTTATATTGCAACAAATAAGATTTGTACTTGGAGATATACAAAGTCCTCAAGATCCCGGGAAACAAATATAACCTGGGGTTATCGGTACAAGAACTAAAGATTTTGAAAAAATAATACAATTCCGCCTTATGCTAGGACACATAAAAATTATTAAAATCGTTGTTCTTTATAAGAAAAGCAATACGTCCTACTGTATTACATTACAGTTATTTTAAAATGTAGCCTATCTATAAGAAATTCGGTTAAGATTTAGTTTTAAAATCGAAGTGTACCCATACAACATAAACACTTAATGTGTGAAGTGAAACTTAATAAAATGTGACGTATACTAAAATTGGAGGTCACTTCATTCCTCTACCGCTTAACGTACGACCACAAACTTTATTTTGTTTATAACCGGATTGTCTGTAGTTAAATTGTAAACTGCTCTACATTCTTCAAAGCTTCTGTAACACCAAGTATAACATTTGCAATGTCGTTTAAGTGTGTAATCGATATAAAAACCAAATTTCAAGTAAATGTAATCAAATCTGTTTAAAACATTAATACTGTTTGATAATGGGAAGTCAACAGATATAAAATGGAAAACAAAAATTTGATCTAATAACATAAAACGTGATGTATAACAAAATATTTAAATAAAATGCTAGTAATTGAATACTTATACAGTAATTCAATACTTTTAATGCCTTATCAAACGTTTGGAATACGGTACGTGGCTAAGAAATAAAGGATCTATCGAGGACCTAAGTTAAAAAAATTAAAAACTCAATCAATAATTGTTAACTAAATAGAATACATAACTACAACACGGTCAAAAATAATTTTATTTCGTGTGTAAAGGAGTTTTCTCTCAGAGCAGAACATTCCGCGATAACTTCAAGAATAACACTTCGCAAGCGGAAAGTTTTCAGTGTGTGGATCAACTTTGTTTGAAAACATGTGCTGAAAAACGTTGTTTGTCAAGTCTAAATTATATATAGAGAATACATACCTCAGCCCGTCGTAACTTATTCTTTTCGGATGTTGGGGATAACAAGTCCGACCAAAAGTGAACAGATATTGTGTATCTAAAGCGACTTGACTCATCCCACAGCTACACAAGAATGACTCATCAGACATTTTTCTTCAAGCTCTCTATTGAATTTTAAATTTACTGATACAAAATATATTGTATTATTTAATTCTCATGTTACGTATTTTGATAGTTACTTTTTCAGTAAACTTTGTAATCGTCGTGCCAAAATGTATGATATAATAAGAGTTGCTCAATGGACAGTGAAGACAATTACAAATTATCAATTATACGGAATAACTACAACACTTGCAAATGATCAGTTTATGTCGTGCTTTTTTCATTGTGTGATAATTTGGCAAATGATCAGTTTATGTCGTGCTTTTTTCATTGTGTGATAATTTGAAAGGTGACACTTCAAAACCGAAAAGTTTTCATTGTTGACGTCAGGTCTAAATATAGAAGTAATGAAGTTTATTTTCACTCACTCTTTTCTCATACGGTAGGCTGCTATTTATGTGTCTGGCCTAAGCATGAAAATAGAAGAATTTAAGGACAAAAACTGTTTTATTGTTTTTCAAAATATTCCCATTGAATACTCATACACTTGTGCATTCGTTGTAACCAATTTTCAATGGACTTTTCCACTCAGATTCAGGTGCTTCTAAAACATGGGTTTTGAATGCAACAGCTGCTTCTTCAGGTGTAGGAAACCGTTGCCCACGTAGTTTTTTCTTGATGTTCGGTAACAAAAAAAAGTCATTAGGTGCCAAGTCGTGGCTGTAAGGAGAATGGCCTGTTGGTTCAATGTTTTGCCCGGTCAAAAACTTTATTGTTTCAGCCGATCTGTGGAAGCTCGCATTGTCATGATGAATAATGATGCGTCTTTTCTTTGACATTTCAGAAGTTTCTCAAAGACGTCTAGTAAACAAATAGTGGTGTACCATTCCGAATTGGTCGTCCTACGTTGCTCTAATGGCACAGTCGCCACATGACCGGTAATGCCGAGAAATCAGGCAACCATTTGCTTTGATGAGGTTCTTCCACGAACATCTTTGGTTGAATTTGGCTCATTTTGAATAACCCATATGGTGGATTGCTGTTTTGTTTCAGGATCATATGATTATATACATGATTTGTCCCCTGTACAGATATTATAAACTACTTTTGACGCACCTTGAGCGAATTTCTTCAACATTTTCTTCCACCAATCCATAATAGCCTCCTTTTGAGCGTTTGTCAGGTAATGCGGTATTCAACGTGAACAAATCTTTTTCACATGCACCTGATCAAAATCTTATTGATGCTTGTCATACTAATCCCTAAAGATGCCTCAAACTCACGATATGTCACATGACGATCTCGAATGTTATGAAAAATTATTGCACGAAAATGTTCACGGTTTAATTCTATTATCACCTTAGATAAATTTTTCAACCGGATGTCACATGACGATATGGAGTGTTATGAAATATTATTGCACGAAAATGTTCACGGTTTAATTCTATTATCACCTTAGATAAATTTTTCAACCGGTTGTCACATGACGATATCGAATGTTATGAAATATTATTGCACGAAAATGTTCACGGTTTAATTCTATTATCACCTTAGATAAATTTTTCAACCGGATGTCACATGACGATATCGAGTGTTATGAAATATTATTGCACGAAAATGTTCACGGTTTAATTCTATTATCACCTTAGATAAATTTTTCAACCGGATGTCACATGACGATATCGAGTGTTATGAAATATTATTGCACGAAAATGTTCACGGTTTAATTCTATTATCACCTTAGATAAATTTTTCAACCGGATGTCACATGACGATATCGAATGTTATGAAATATTATTGCACGAAAATGTTCACGGTTTAATTCTATTATCACCTTAGATAAATTTTTCAACCGGATGTCACATGACGATATCGAATGTTATGAAATATTATTGCACGAAAATGTTCACGGTTTAATTCTATTATCACCTTAGATAAATTTTTCAACCGGATGTCACATGACGATATCGAATGTTATGAAATATTATTGCACGAAAATGTTCACGGTTTAATTCTATTATCACCTTAGATAAATTTTTCAACCGGATGTCACATGACGATATCGAGTGTTATGAAATATTATTGCACGAAAATGTTCACGGTTTAATTCTATTATCACCTTAGATAAATTTTTCAACCGGATGTCACATGACGATATCGAGTGTTATGAAATATTATTGCACGAAAATGTTCACGGTTTAATTCTATTATCACCTTAGATAAATTTTTCAACCGGATGTCACATGACGATATCGAGTGTTATGAAATATTATTGCACGAAAATGTTCACGGTTTAATTCTATTATCACCTTAGATAAATTTTTCAACCGGATGTCACATGACGATATCGAGTGTTATGAAATATTATTGCACGAAAATGTTCACGGTTTAATTCTATTATCACCTTAGATAAATTTTTCAACCGGATGTCACATGACGATATCGAGTGTTATGAAATATTATTGCACGAAAATGTTCACGGTTTAATTCTATTATCACCTTAGATAAATTTTTCAACCGGATGTCACATGACGATATCGAGTGTTATGAAATATTATTGCACGAAAATGTTCACGGTTTAATTCTATTATCACCTTAGATAAATTTTTCAACCGGATGTCACATGACGATATCGAGTGTTATGAAATATTATTGCACGAAAATGTTCACGGTTTAATTCTATTATCACCTTAGATAAATTTTTCAACCGGATGTCACATGACGATATCGAGTGTTATGAAATATTATTGCACGAAAATGTTCACGGTTTAATTCTATTATCACCTTAGATAAATTTTTCAACCGGATGTCACATGACGATATCGAATGTTATGAAATATTATTGCACGAAAATGTTCACGGTTTAATTCTATTATCACCTTAGATAAATTTTTCAACCGGATGTCACATGACGATATCGAATGTTATGAAATATTATTGCACGAAAATGTTCACGGTTTAATTCTATTATCACCTTAGATAAATTTTTCAACCGGATGTCACATGACGATATCGAATGTTATGAAATATTATTGCACGAAAATGTTCACGGTTTAATTCTATTATCACCTTAGATAAATTTTTCAACCGGATGTCACATGACGATATCGAGTGTTATGAAATATTATTGCACGAAAATGTTCACGGTTTAATTCTATTATCACCTTAGATAAATTTTTCAACCGGATGTCACATGACGATATCGAGTGTTATGAAATATTATTGCACGAAAATGTTCACGGTTTAATTCTATTATCACCTTAGATAAATTTTTCAACCGGATGTCACATGACGATATCGAGTGTTATGAAATATTATTGCACGAAAATGTTCACGGTTTAATTCTATTATCACCTTAGATAAATTTTTCAACCGGATGTCACATGACGATATCGAGTGTTATGAAATATTATTGCACGAAAATGTTCACGGTTTAATTCTATTATCACCTTAGATAAATTTTTCAACCGGATGTCACATGACGATATCGAGTGTTATGAAATATTATTGCACGAAAATGTTCACGGTTTAATTCTATTATCACCTTAGATAAATTTTTCAACCGGAGTCACATGACGATATCGAATGTTATGAAATATTATTGCACGAAAATGTTCACGGTTTAATTCTATTATCACCTTAGATAAATTTTTCAACCGGATGTCACATGACGATATCGAGTGTTATGAAATATTATTGCACGAAAATGTTCACGGTTTAATTCTATTATCACCTTAGATAAATTTTTCAACCGGATGTCACATGACGATATCGAGTGTTATGAAATATTATTGCACGAAAATGTTCACGGTTTAATTCTATTATCACCTTAGATAAATTTTTCAACCGGATGTCACATGACGATATCGAGTGTTATGAAATATTATTGCACGAAAATGTTCACGGTTTAATTCTATTATCACCTTAGATAAATTTTTCAACCGGATGTCACATGACGATATCGAGTGTTATGAAATATTATTGCACGAAAATGTTCACGGTTTAATTCTATTATCACCTTAGATAAATTTTTCAACCGGATGTCACATGACGATATCGAGTGTTATGAAATATTATTGCACGAAAATGTTCACGGTTTAATTCTATTATCACCTTAGATAAATTTTTCAACCGGATGTCACATGACGATATCGAGTGTTATGAAATATTATTGCACGAAAATGTTCACGGTTTAATTCTATTATCACCTTAGATAAATTTTTCAACCGGATGTCACATGACGATATCGAGTGTTATGAAATATTATTGCACGAAAATGTTCACGGTTTAATTCTATTATCACCTTAGATAAATTTTTCAACCGGATGTCACATGACGATATCGAATGTTATGAAATATTATTGCACGAAAATGTTCACGGTTTAATTCTATTATCACCTTAGATAAATTTTTCAACCGGATGTCACATGACGATATCGAATGTTATGAAATATTATTGCACGAAAATGTTCACGGTTTAATTCTATTATCACCTTAGATAAATTTTTCAACCGGATGTCACATGACGATATCGAATGTTATGAAATATTATTGCACGAAAATGTTCACGGTTTAATTCTATTATCACCTTAGATAAATTTTTCAACCGGATGTCACATGACGATATCGAGTGTTATGAAATATTATTGCACGAAAATGTTCACGGTTTAATTCTATTATCACCTTAGATAAATTTTTCAACCGGATGTCACATGACGATATCGAGTGTTATGAAATATTATTGCACGAAAATGTTCACGGTTTAATTCTATTATCACCTTAGATAAATTTTTCAACCGGATGTCACATGACGATATCGAGTGTTATGAAATATTATTGCACGAAAATGTTCACGGTTTAATTCTATTATCACCTTAGATAAATTTTTCAACCGGATGTCACATGACGATATCGAGTGTTATGAAATATTATTGCACGAAAATGTTCACGGTTTAATTCTATTATCACCTTAGATAAATTTTTCAACCGGATGTCACATGACGATATCGAGTGTTATGAAATATTATTGCACGAAAATGTTCACGGTTTAATTCTATTATCACCTTAGATAAATTTTTCAACCGGAGTCACATGACGATATCGAATGTTATGAAATATTATTGCACGAAAATGTTCACGGTTTAATTCTATTATCACCTTAGATAAATTTTTCAACCGGATGTCACATGACGATATCGAGTGTTATGAAATATTATTGCACGAAAATGTTCACGGTTTAATTCTATTATCACCTTAGATAAATTTTTCAACCGGATGTCACATGACGATATCGAGTGTTATGAAATATTATTGTACGAAAATGTTCACGGTTTAATTCTATTATCACCTTAGATAAATTTTTCAACCGGATGTCACATGACGATATCGAGTGTTATGAAATATTATTGCACGAAAATGTTCACGGTTTAATTCTATTATCACCTTAGATAAATTTTTCAACCGGATGTCACATGACGATATCGAGTGTTATGAAATATTATTGCACGAAAATGTTCACGGTTTAATTCTATTATCACCTTAGATAAATTTTTCAACCGGATGTCACATGACGATATCGAGTGTTATGAAATATTATTGCACGAAAATGTTCACGGTTTAATTCTATTATCACCTTAGATAAATTTTTCAACCGGATGTCACATGACGATATCGAGTGTTATGAAATATTATTGCACGAAAATGTTCACGGTTTAATTCTATTATCACCTTAGATAAATTTTTCAACCGGATGTCACATGACGATATCGAGTGTTATGAAATATTATTGCACGAAAATGTTCACGGTTTAATTCTATTATCACCTTAGATAAATTTTTCAACCGGATGTCACATAACGATATCGAGTGTTATGAAATATTATTGCACGAAAATGTTCACGGTTTAATTTTATTATCACCTTAGATAAATTTTTCAACCGGATGTCACATGACGATATCGAGTGTTATGAAATATTATTGCACGAAAATGTTCACGGTTTAATTCTATTATCACCTTAGATAAATTTTTCAACCGGATGTCACATGACGATATCGAATGTTATGAAATATTATTGCACGAAAATGTTCACGGTTTAATTCTATTATCACCTTAGATAAATTTTTCAACCGGGTGTCAACAGCACTAACAACGATGAAATAACAAATTGTTTTGATTGAGGTTTTGTATAACAATGTAAACTTTGCACTGGAAACGTCAGCTGATACCTAGCAACAATCTGTATTACTAAGAACAGAAACATAAATAGCAGCCCTCGTATGTTATCCCTAAACTTTGATTATCCCTCGTATTAGGGATAACAAGGTTCGAACTAAAGTTAACGGATATTATAAAGCTTATAAACTCATTGCTACATTAGAATGACACATAAGAAAACTTGAGAAGTTTCCTTCAAACTCACTATAAAATTAACGGTTTACTAAAAAAAGTTGTAATTTTTTTTCAGTACCTATTATAACTGTAAAATTACACGTTTTTATAAATAATTATTCAGTAAATGATATAATTGTCTGATAAGTTTTATTGAAAAAAATTATAATGTTATTAATAATTACTTTTAAAATTATTTACTATAGCTTACTTTTATATCGATTCACTGTTATTATCGTTATTAAATGGCCTTCAGAGCGTCATGTTTTGCCGTGTGAACATGCGATACGTTTGGTAACCTTTATCATTGTTTTGGTTGTATAAATACTAATTTTTTTTATAACTAATGCGTTTAAAACGCATGCATATTTAAATAAAAATAATTTGTATAATTTTAGATAAGTACTACATTTAAAACAAAAATGCCAAAATTATGGTTTTATAGCCTTAAATATTCTACTTCTGGCACTCAGGCTCTGAGCTCTACTTTATAACAGTGGTATGAGATTACCCCGCCCCCCCCCCATTAATATTTGTTTTAGATTTTTATTCTGAGTATAAAACTGAATCTGCACAAATACAATTTTAAATATGTGTGTGAGTTAATATCCGGATGTATTCAGGAGAGTAAATATCCTCATATTTTTACATCCGTAAAGGAATACATATCAACATGTATATAAAAAATATAGGTGTATATATATATATATATATATATATATATGTATGCATATATAATGCTTCCACAATAAAATGGAGAAAAGGATTTTATACAATAAATTAAGACTCCCACGTTACTTCAGATATATTATCCTTGAGCACAGAGACCGCAATAAATCATAACTCAATAGCAAGAATCTTTCAAACCTAAACAGCTACAACAAAAATGTCATAGTTCTGTACGCAATGTCACGTCAGTTTACCCGCTGGTACATCTAGCTAATGCGCTCACCTCTCGTATGTTGACAGTTTTAGTGCACTTATGCATGTCACTTCTAAAAACCTTTTACGCTCCCAGTTTGAGATTTTTAGTCTACCCATTCTATAAAAAGACACGTTTTTAAGAAACATCATTGCAAATAATATTAAACAGGAACTACCTAATTGCTAAAAGCATAGTTGTTCCACTCGATACCTGCGCTCCCTCAATTATAATTTCTGTTATAACCTTGTTTTATATTTATATTTTATTTCCTAATACGTATTATTTGTCGTAACTAAAGGTCTTGGGTAATTTAAAGGGGAATTATTTCTTAGACTTACTCTGACTTCAAGGTCGTGGTGTATTTATTCTTCTCTTTTTAAATTCCTTCTATTAGCTCACACTCTCCTGATATATAACTTTTACAAATATTATCATTTGTTATTAAAATAGGTGTTTTCAATCATCTAGGTATTTTAAATATATTTTTTAACCTATAGTGGATGACAATTAATGTTACTACAGTTTTTTTCAAATATTTATTCAATAATTAAATTATAAAATTTGCGGGGTCCAGCCGGATTAGACCTGAGACTCTTCTTATTCTGCATCTAGTGCACCTTGTCACTGCGCAAACCTTCCAATACCTAGAGATATATTTTTCAATGATGATATGACTTTTTTTTCCATCTGGTTGTCGTCGAAACTTTCATTGTACAATCTTAAACTGTTGCCATGGTTATCACACAATATCATAAATATCACTCTACGGTAACTAAAAAAAATGTTTCTTTGTAACCTCAGTACAAATTTGTTTTAATGTTTTTTTTATATTACCTATTTACAATCAATTTATATTTCACTTGCTATATTTATAGATTGGCACGTCATCTTGTAGTTAGACTTTAGCAAAACTACAGTATAAGTCGCCTGAAAGACCTCTGCCTAATCGTACTATTATATTTAAATACTTTTTTGTTTTGTGATCTTTCTATTATACTTTTCTTCTAATTTTCCAAGAGTTGAATAATTTGTCCTCCTCTGTGAGACCTATTTAAACTTCAAACGATATCTAATTTCAAACCTATATCATTCCATAGAATTAAAACACCTAAAATTTCTGATAATACATAAGATTTCAAAAAGCATCGTCAACAAAATGCAATACTCGGTAGGAAAGTCACAATTCCTTATCGATATTTGTTTAATTGAATACTAATTACCATAACCGGATTTAACACACCGTTACATGCATCATTAGGTACTAATTAACATAATCGAATTTAACATATCACTGCATGCAATACTAATTAAATGCATTTAGCTACACTGAACGGAAATTCTGTCAGTTATTATAACAAATTTAAAACAGCTGTTAGAAGATGATAATCATATGTTAAGATGCTCTTCAACAAGACTTCAATTATATCTAATTTGAGAGCTCGAATAGTTTTGCCAATTCGGTTGAGAATCATTTCACAACGTTTCCCTGCAGAATTTAAATTTCATCTTAGAACAATAACTCTACGCTTTACGTTTTTAATACTAACAGTCACTGACTATTCGAACACATTTGCAACACAATACGAATATTTGTTAAAGAATTTGGTAATTATTCCGACGTGCGACTACCGCTATTTTCGTGAATTTTTTTACTTTTCTTATGTATTTTTACGTCCTAGACACGAATCCAACATTAATTATTGTCGCTGATGCCGTTTTTTTAAAATATACTTTAAAAAAATAACCTTATATTGACGTACGTTCCGACGTGCGACTACCGCTGTTCCGACGTGCGACTACCGCTATTGCGACTACCGTTATAATTATATTCAATTTTACTTTATACCTATATTGAAATATACATACAAAGTAATCAGTCAGGATAGATTTGGTTATAGTTTTATACAACATTACTATATACCTACATTAAAATATACCTATGAAGTATCAAGTCAGAATAGGTTTGGTTATAATTTAATAAAAATAGATATTAATTCTGAATAAAATTATTACCAAATCTATCCTGACTGGATACTTTGTAGGTATATTTAATGTAGGTATTATAGTAATGTATAAAATTACAGATCTAGACGTAGTGCAGTGCGCTGTAGCTACTGCGCGCTCGGTTCACGCTATAGGCCTACGTGTCATTACAATTTAACATTTAAAATGTGAAATTAAGTAACTTTCACAAAAATACTTAAGACCGTACATATGTAAAAACGTGAAAATACATAAGAAAAGTAAAAACAAATTCACGAAAATAGCGTTAGTCGTACGTCAATAAAGGTTAGTTTAGGTTATGTTTTTAAAAGTATATTTTATAAAAACGGCGTCAGCGACCAAAAGTAATGTTGGATTCGTGTCTAGGACGTAAAAATACATAAACAAAAGTAAAAACATTTCACGAAAATAGCGGTAGTCGCACATCGGAATAATTACCAAGAATTTAAACAAATATCAATATTTTTTAATGATTAACAAATAACCTTCGTATTAAAAGAGTCAAGAGTTATAATAAAAGCCAAGATTTTAAGCCACAATATTTCAGCTAAGGAGGTTAACAGCTGATGGCGATTATTGACCATAATTCATCAGTGTTCGCCAGATGTTCCCAACTCTGATCTAGTTCCGTCCTTATTCCAATTACTACCACTGCAGTAAACTATGATAAAATCTTTCAAATCGGTAAATTTAGAAGTAAAACTTATGAGTATTTCAATTGTTTTTGTAAATGAAAGAAAAACAAATTACTAAGCGGGAAGAGTAAAAGTAACCCACAAATGTAAATTAAAATACAAAGGTTAAAATACTCAGAATAACAGACAAAAACAATATGATATATTGAAGGTTAAATAGCTAATTAATAATAATATTTACAATTAATGATATAACAATAAGTAACGATATAAAATCTATAAAATTATGTATCGAAAATTAGCGTTATAAAGAAATAATAAGCATTTGAATATTTGTTTTAAAACACGCAAAAGGGTGTGGAGGACAAGAGGCTATCTTCGCCACTGTTTATTAAATCACGATTTAGCAAAAAAGGGTTTGAAAAATTATTTTTCAGTCGATGTTCTTATCATAGCGACTTAAGAGACGACTGTCAGGTTTAGCATGATCGGTGACTGAGATGCGCAGAAGCACTTGAGTGTGTGGTAGGTGTATCCCGCAGTAGCAATTGCCACTTGCGTCTACCTGTTTCTCCTCCTACCAGTATAAACATGACGACCTATAAAAGGAATTCATTAGATATCATAAAACGTAAGAATAGTAAATGATAAATATTCTTTCCTAAACACTGCAATCTTAGTGCATGTATCCCAAGGGATAGAATCTTAAGATCAAAGGCAGAACTAGAAGATCATCTTGAGGACTCCAACGCAAAAAAATAATAAACTTTAATAATTGTTTGTTAATAACTATTCAATGTGTTTACGTTTAATGTCAGATCACAGACCAATTGGTAAATGTTAATTACAGAGTATATCTGAAAAAGCATGAATTGGCAATTATCCTCAAATGACCTCAAATGGCTCAAATGGTTTTTGTTTTTGTGATCTGCCATTAACCTCAAATAAAACTAGTATAGAGCGCCACTGCTACCTCCAGTAACAGGAATTGTTCGACAGCTCCTTGTAAAATGCTTTTAAAATGATTGCCTCGATAATTCATCCTACGATATAATTAGTCTAAAATATTACACCTAGGATGGAAAGTGCTAAAAATAATTTTAAAAAATATTTTATGAATATTTTTCGTTTCACTAGTGCCGATAATGGCACAAATCCTTTGCCTTTTTCAAGTAATACTGAGCTACATTTTAAAAACAGGATACTAAAGGTAAAGTTTTATATATCATGTATAGGATACAATGTTAGGATACAATATGTTAGAGCAACCGATTTATGTCCAAATTTAGTTAGCTACATAATCATCATCACAATTTTTAAAACTTTTCAATGCAATAATAACCAATGAGATACGATTATTACGAAGGGATATACAGCAAGATTTCATAACCAATGTTCATAACATTTTTATAGAATTTGTGTAGAGTAAAATTATAAGGCAATTTTTTTAACATTTAAATTGACTACTGATTATATACACTTCAGTTAACATCTAAAAGGATTATTACCTAAAGAAAGGTTGAGAAGGAGATAAATTTAGAATATTGCTGTGTTTTACTCAAAAATATGATATTGGACATTAGTTGTTCTTGCATTAGGTTGTAGATATTTTGTACTAAACTGTATTGAGACTTCTCAGGAACTGATTTATGCCTATCAATAAAATAAACTACCAATAAATATAGGTTTGAAACGATTCGTTACCAAACTACTGCTAGAGAAAGATTTCCCCTAATTTCTGTTCAACTAAACTAGACTCTACCAAAATCTAGAAGCAATATTTTAGATAAAACTCACCGTAGAACCGAAACTATGTTGAACTTTCAGGGAATTGGAAAAATAAAACATGATCTTAGATATGTTCACTTTTTACACCTTATAATACGGAATAATTATCAACAAAAAAAACTGTTTAAAACTCAGTCATCTGATTTAGAGAATGTCATCTAGGCTATAATTACATTTTGTCCGCTTGAATTACAAAAAATAATAATAAATCATTAAAGATACTATTAAAATTGAAATATATAAAACCAGTTCTGTCCGCAACGCATTAAATAAATTCAGTTTTCTTAAAACAAAAACCTATTCATCAAGTCTGTTTCAATAGATTCTTCAGTATGTATAAATATAAATACGTAGCAATGAAGACGTACCCAGTGAAAGAATGCTGTAATGAAGCAGACGTTCATAAATTGCAAGCCATGCTTCGTTAGTCAAGTCGATAGGCAAAGATTTTATTTTGCATTCAGAAAATACAAAGAGATTTATACATCCTGGTATTCAACTTCAATAAATATGGCGGAGGTTACTGTGTATACAAAAGGCAATATAATTCTTTAGTAACTTATAAACACTGAATGTAAATGAAACATTTTAAATAGATTCTAAAAATAATGATCCTCATCCTAGAATATTTATATAAATAAAATTTATTCATTTCTTTTACTAAAGGCAAAACGTAATATTAATAGGGAACGAAATAATTAGCGGCTAAAGACTGAATCAATCATCCAAAAACTAAATATCAACATTAGACAGTTAATGCTTGCTACAAAATATAAACTGTAAACTAATAAAGCACTTATAGCTAGGAAAAAAGGAACTTAATATAACGCAAAAAACTAAATATATATTTTATGCTGTAAAGTAGAAGAACAGACCTTACAACAAAGACTACAATTTTTTCCTCTCATGTATATATATATATATATATATATATATATATATTCTAATCTTTGCATGAAAATTTTTTTTGGATTAATAATATTATCATAAACAAGGATATATAATTTTTTATTTTTCTGAATACACTTTTACTAAGTTAAATATCGTAAGTGAAGCTTTTCGCAGATTTTCATTATCAGCATTCTCAAACCTACAAGTAACAAAGTTGTTCTACGAGTATATTGTAAGTTCATATAAGTGCACTATGTTCAAAGGATCAGCCAACCCTTATCTTATCAGGTTGATTATACAACTGCCAATACTTCCTATTTATTTTATTTTTTATTTTTTTAGATATCATCGAATATACTGATTGTAGTGTTATGTTTGTATTTTATTTGTATTTGTTCTTCAATAAGTATAATTTTATATGTTTTTAAATATTCAATGATATTTATTTTTACCCTTTATTGTGCATGTTTATTAATTTTATAATATTTAACTCCGAAAATCATGGTTATTTTAAATACAATGTGTCGCTAAATTAGATGTATTTGACTTAGGTTTTTGTATGCATTTTGATGTTCATAATATATGCTATATAAATACCAATATTCAATTTATTTAATTTATTATTTGTATTTAATATACTATTTATTTTATTCTTTATGTAATAAGCTAGTTTAATATTAGTGTATTTAAACAATTTTACAGTTGATTTAATTTCGTGTCCGTTAAATATGAACTTGGACCAAATAGTTTCCTTAAGATGTGTTGTAAAATTATATATATATATATATATATATATATATATATATATTAAAACAACACAGGCTATTCAAATACAAGAATATTTATTAATTTATATCCAAAGCTTTTCGTTGGTAAACAGTACCAACATCATCATGATGTTGGTACTGTTTACCAACGAAAAGCTTTGGATATAAATTAATAAATATTCTTGTATGTGAATAACCTATGTTGTTTTAAATTATTAAACAAGAAAACGTATTATATATATATATATATATATATATATATATATATATATATATATATATATATATATATATATATATAAAGTTCAGGCTGTTGTAACTGGGAAGATACGGGGCAAATCCTTCAATATACTACAAACAATATTGAGCTTCCTAAGGCTACAAACACTTACATTTATAATTTGCAAATATCAGCAATTCATGTTCATTCAAGCTCTCATATGAAGTACAGTATAAATGAAAACGCGGTTGAT
Source organism: Prosapia bicincta (assembly GCA_036971475.1). Taxonomy (NCBI): domain Eukaryota; kingdom Metazoa; phylum Arthropoda; class Insecta; order Hemiptera; family Cercopidae; genus Prosapia; species Prosapia bicincta. The sequence goes on along the minus strand of JBAIZL010000004.1, from coordinate 116,319,042 downwards.
AGCCGAGTCAACAATTGCTTTACATCGGCAACGTTTTGCCAACTTGTTCGTTGCCCTTATCAAGCTGTGCTATGGAAAAATAACCCTTACACTTCCGAGTCAAATGTTTATTGTGAGAAAGTAATATACCAAACCCCCTACACTTTACATCGGCAACGTTTTGCCAACTTGTTCGTTGCCCTTATCAAGCTGTGCTATGGAAAAATAATCCTTACACTTCCGAGTCAAATGTTTATTGTGAGAAAGTAATATACCAAACCCCCTACACTTTACATCGGCAACGTTTTGCCAACTTGTTCGTTGCCCTTATCAAGCTGTGCTATGGAAAAATAATCCTTACACTTCCGAGTCAAATGTTTATTGTGAGAAAGTAATATACCAAACCCCCTACACTTTACATCGGCTACGTTTTGCCAACTTGTTCGTTGCCCTTATCAAGCTGTGCTATGGAAAAATAATCCTTACACTTCCGAGTCAAATGTTTATTGTGAGAAAGTAATATACCAAACCCCCTACACTTTACATCGGCAACGTTTTGCCAACTTGTTCGTTGCCCTTATCAAGCTGTGCTATGGAAAAATAACCCTTACACTTCCGAATCAAATGTTTATTGTGAGAAAGTAATATACCAAACCCCCTACACTTTACATCGGCAACGTTTTGCCAACTTGTTCGTTGCCCTTATCAAGCTGTGCTATGGAAAAATAATCCTTACACTTCCGAGTCAAATGTTTATTGTGAGAAAGTAATATACCAAACCCCCTACACTTTACATCGGCAACGTTTTGCCAACTTGTTCGTTGCCCTTATCAAGCTGTGCTATGGAAAAATAATCCTTACACTTCCGAGTCAAGTGTTTATTGTGAGAAAGTAATATACCAAACCCTATACACTTTACATCGGCCACGTTTTGCCAACTTGTTCGTTGCCCTTATCAAGCTGTGCTATGGAAAAATAATCCTTACACTTCCGAGTCAAATGTTTATTGTGAGAAAGTAATATACCAAACCCCCTACACTTTACATCGGCCACGTTTTGCCAACTTGTTCGTTGCCCTTATCAAGCTGTGCTATGGAAAAATAATCCTTACACTTCCGAGTCAAATGTTTATTGTGAGAATGTAATATACCAAACCCCCTACACTTTACATCGGCCACGTTTTGCCAACTTGTTCGTTGCCCTTATCAAGCTGTGCTATGGAAAAATAATCCTTACACTTCCGAGTCAAATGTTTATTGTGAGAAAGTAATATACCAAACCCCCTACACTTTACATCGGCCACGTTTTGCCAACTTGTTCGTTGCCCTTATCAAGCTGTGCTATGGAAAAATAATCCTTACACTTCCGAGTCAAATGTTTATTGTGAGAAAGTAATATACCAAACCCCCTACACTTTACATCGGCCACGTTTTGCCAACTTGTTCGTTGCCCTTATCAAGCTGTGCTATGGAAAAATAATCCTTACACTTCCGAGTCAAATGTTTATTGTGAGAAAGTAATATACCAAACCCCCTACACTTTACATCGGCCACGTTTTGCCAACTTGTTCGTTGCCCTTATCAAGCTGTGCTATGGAAAAATAATCCTTACACTTCCGAGTCAAATGTTTATTGTGAGAAAGTAATATACCAAACCCCCTACACTTTACATCGGCCACGTTTTGCCAACTTGTTCGTTGCCCTTATCAAGCTGTGCTATGGAAAAATAATCCTTACACTTCCGAGTCAAATGTTTATTGTGAGAAAGTAATATACCAAACCCCCTACACTTTACATCGGCCACGTTTTGCCAACTTGTTCGTTGCCCTTATC
>JBAIZL010000004.1:116264731-116312231 GCA_036971475.1 Prosapia bicincta | reverse complement strand
AATACATTATTTCTTTAAAATTATATCTTATTAAAAGCTTTTTACAACATACGAGTTGATGAAAGTACAATAACCTTGCAGTATAATAATACATTTTATATACCCGTGGCGTAGAGAGCTTATTGTCTACTTTATATGTAGCCATTGTACATTGTGTACACTTGTGTATTGTTACCTTTTCTTCTACGGTATAAGAGGTTTTCTTTTTATTGCATCGTTATTACAAACATGCACTTGACAAAACCTTGTAAGAACACGTTTAAAGAATGTATATTCTACTTTCTCTCAGAACACAATAGAACCGCACAATCTTTGGTACAAAAAGGTAAACAGTTTGTATCCCAGTACAACAACCCATTTCCAATCACGACATGGCAGAAACATATGACATTCAGAATGCATTTGTTAGACTGTTAACAAAAGGTACGCTATAGAGATTAACATTAAAGATATCTTGAAAACTTCGTGTCGACCTGAAGGTAAATTATGTTGGAAAAACATAACACCAGGCTGCATGAAATTAAAAAAAATTAGTGTATTCTATAACTACTCCAAATAATGGAAGGCCATAAGAATACTCCCGCTGTATAAATAGGCGTGCATAACTGGGGTTTAATTCAATTAGATTTTATATTTTACGTTAGACTTTCGTTATAAAACGCATTGTAACGTCGCAGAGGGTAATTTTCGGTTTTTAATTATGTAAATCAGTGAAATTTCAAAAACACTACACAAAATCAATTTAACAACACGAAGTAAACAGTTGGGATTTGTATCGAATAAGCTTTATATAATACGACTAAAATTTATATTAATTATAAATTTGTTGTCACAAATGTAACACAAGAAGATAAGAAAGTATACCAAGAAGAGAAATGATATATTTTAATTCAGTGCTATATTTGCAAATATGTTTCCAATATACATTAAGTTCTTTCAAAACCTGAGAAAGTTAGGATTTCTAGGTACTCAGGAAAACAAACAGGGAACACATTCAAACACTTATTTATATCGAAGCTTTGTCTACGGTTATAAACGAATTGTAAACCATTAAATTTAATTCGTTTCAACTACTAATTAAACTAAATTTTAACGATTCACGTAAACAAAATATTATTAATTAATACCAGCTAACGAAATTAGTTTTTATGTTTCAAGTTTTCTTCTTAATTTTAAAGACTTTAATTTTTGCATGATAGAAAATATGTTTTCTTGTATAGTAGTCAATAACAACTTAGGTTATTTAAATACAAGAATTATTTAATAATTGTTATCCAAAGCCTTTTGTTGGGAAACAGAATCAACATCATCAGGAATGAATAATAATAAAATGCAAGATATAAAATATTTGATAAATTAACATATGAATAATGAACCAATACAAAAACATTCTAAATTTTATACTATACTCAAGCTCTATAATGTTACGGCAACAAGATAAACTTGAAAATTTGTATAAATTTGGCAACAATGATAATTTTAGTTACACATATGTTTTATATCTTGTATTATTGTATTATTCATTCCTGATTATCTTGGTACTGTTTATCAACGAAACGCTTTGAATAAAAATTAATAATTAATTTTTGTATTTCAATAACCTCAGTTGTTATTTATTATAAAACAAGAAAAGATATTTTACATTTATATAAAATCGACCTTACAGGGTTATTTAAAGTGTTGTGCAATTATTGTAAGTGTATGTAACTAAAGAGTAGATTTGATACGTGATTATATTAATACAAAATATTAAATTACATATTTAAAATTCAATATACTGAATAAAACATGAAATATCCAGAGTTTATCAATAATTGTAATGTCTCTTTATGAAAAGACATAAATTTATTTGAAAAACGACTGAATACACAATCTGACAAACAAATGAATAATGAACAAATACAAATACACTCTAAATTTGATATTATACTCAATGTGTATAATGTTACGGCAACAAGATAAAGTTGGCAATTTGTATAAATTTAGAAAAATTCTATTTCTAATTTAATATATGTTTGATATCTTGCATTATTGTATTATTCATTCCTGATGATGTTGGTGCTGTTTATCAACGAAAACATTTGAATAAAAATTAATACAGTATATAATTCTTGTATTTGAATAACCTCAGGTGTTTTATAATACATATAAATATATATATATATATATATATATAGATAGATAGATAGATATTTTAAAACAACATAGGTTATTCAAATACAAGAATATTTATTAATTAACATATGTTTTATGCCTGTAGCTTACATTATTGTAATTTTCATTTCTGATGATGTTGGTACTGTTTACCAACGAAAAGCTTTTAATAAAATTAATAAATATTCTTGTATTTGAATAACCTATGTTCTTTTAAATTATTAAACAAGAAAACGTATTATATATATATATATATATATATATATATATATATATATATATATATATATATATATATAATCATAAAAAAATATAAGAACTTTACCTAAACGTTTTAATCATCCTCACCCAATAAAAACATTGGCAAAACCCCCAATACCAGAAAAAAAGGTGAGTATAATTTGTAATTTATTGTTTCCTAGATTGTAATTTTGTAACTCTCTGTTGATGATAACATGGTCCTCGGAATGCAGATGAGGGTTTAATCTCAAGTAACTTTTAATATTAGCCATTTTTTACTATTCTTGTGATTTTGGGGTTTTTGCGAATACAGCAGAGTCTCGAATTTCCGAGTCCCGATATTTTAAACTTCCGCTAGATTCGAGTCTATTTTATCTATTTGAAAGGAAACGATGAGTAAGGCTTTCAAGATGTGTTTATAGTCATACGGTATGTAAAGGAAATGAGCTGGGCTTCCAAGATGTGTTTATAGTCATACACTATGCAAGGGAAATTAGTTAGGCTTTCAAGATGTGTTTATAGTCATACGGTATGTAAAGGAAATGAGCCGGGCTTCCAAGATGTGTTTATATTCATATGCTTTCCAAAGGAAATGAGTTAGGCTTTCAAGATGTGTTTATAGTAATACGGTATGCAAAGGAAATGAGTCGGGCTTCCAAGATGTGTTTATAATCATACGCTATCCAAAGGAAATGATTTAGGCTTTCAAGATGTGTTTATAGTCAAACTATATGTAAAGGGAGTGAGTCGGGCTTCCAAGATGTGTTTATAGTCATACACTATGCAAGGGAAAGTAGTTAGGCTTTCAAGACATGTTTACAGTCATACGGTATGTAAAGGAAATGAGTCGGGCTTCCAAGATGTGTTTATAGTCATATGCTATGCAAGGGAAAGTAGTTAGGCTTTCTAGAATTGTTTATAGTCATACGCTATGCAAAGGAAGTGAGTCGGAATTCCAAGATGTGCTTTTATGAAGCTCTATAAACCTATTTAGTGCATTTTTAATTACCTACATTACTACGGTTCATTAAAACCCCTATTTTGTTTCTAATGCTCAGGTACGTATTTCCGTGACATTCGAGTTTTCGGTAATGCGAGGGGGTCTCGGTCTCATTTACCTCAAATTATCGATAATCTACTGTATCTTTATTGTAAATGATTAAGTCAACGAAAATCGTGTTACGGTTTTAAGGAGAAGTAAGAACAAAACAAAAGAATATCTCAGGTTGAGTCCAAGAAAGAACACGTTGGTATAAATAGATTCAGACAATAAGGTGGGTGCCTCCAGGGAAGCTGTAGCTCTTGCCGTCCTTCCTTAGTAATGTGGATTAACTCAAACACTTTGTAGCTCAGGAATATGAGCTTTTGCACTTTGCTAGGATGTTATCATACAGTGTGATGTAAAATGTACTGAAATAAGTGTAAAAATAGTTTGTTAATACTAACTTATAAACAAGGAAACTAAATAAAATCAAACGTTTTTTTAAATATTTAAAACCTCTTAGGCTCAAGAACGTTTTATTCAATACTTATGTATATTTTGAATGCAACGGAAACATCTTCAGAGAAAATTATTAGGAGTTATTCTTGTAGTAATTTCGTATGAAGATAATAATTTTATACTACTTTGAGTTAAAAACGCGAATAAGGTAAACATATAAATAAAAAGTTTTTGTGTTTAAGATATTTTATCTGTATAAAATAAAAAAATTACATCACAATTGCTGAAAGTTGTTGAATCAAATGATATTCGAAAATAATAAAATTAGAAGATAAAACTTGTATAACATTAATTCTGGAAATTATAAAGCTGAAACCATGATTTAGCCTATTCATTGGACTTGGGTTTTGTAAGGTAGGATATACCATAAGACAAAATTACAAACGAATTAGTGTTTCTTTATGGATTAATTAAGGAGGTTTCATTTAATACAAGGCTTCCCTTTTCAACAATGATTCTAGAAAACCATATATCAATAAATATCCCAACTTTATGGTCGACTGAATCAAACGCATAAAAATCTAGAAGAGTTTTAAATTTGCGGCGTATTTTAGAATGAAAGTAATGACATTCAAACATAGTAATGACTCCAAACAGCGGACATTGTCAGTACTTCACCAAATATCCTTTTGTAAAGGGTTGTCTGCTTCTCTGAGAGGACAATGGTAAAAACATACTGCTACAAAATATTGTGAAGGCAATGAATAGAGTTCCAACGCTTTATTGAAATTCTAATATACTTACCTCAAAGTAAAACACATTGAATTTATCTATTGAAAATATCTATGTTTATCTAGTTGTTTAGATTTGTACTCTTTCAGAAGATGACATGTTTTTTTTAATCATCACACAATTACACACAAACACACAATCACAAGTGAAGGATAATATTAGAAACAAAACACGAGGATATTGACTAAACAAGCGGACAGCTGAGATCACACCTTAAATAAAATTAATAACAATATAGCCCGAATTAGGGTGTGCAACTGTTGGTACTTGTACGTTGGTCAAATTTTACTGGATGATTAGAAACCATCGTATTTTTAAATTAGTATGTTATTTACCTTAGCTAATTTCATACCAAATGTTAACAAATTTTTACAAACCAAATCTAATCTATATGTCCCGTATACTTTGTACATAATGATCGTTGTTACTAAGATAACTTGAGTTTATATTTGTGTGTGTTATAAGTCGTGTGTTTGTTTTATTACTAATTTTCGGGACGTCAGCACCGAGTTTTTTTACGTTTTCGTATTCCTAAGTACATTTTTGATCACGAGGTATGTTAGTTTTCTGAGAATAATAATTTTCTGAAATGTTGATAATCGATATCTTAAATCTTAGTTTTTTCGTCTTTATGTCATCGTTGTCTCTCCGAAGAAATAACGGCAATGTGATAACTAGATATACTTTATTTGTTTGATAGATGTTGTAACTAGATACCAAAACTAAACTAATACTGATCCAATGTAACACTCGTTGCTGTTTGAATAAGTTGTGTGCGTTTATTTTGTATAACTACGTCCTTGTCTAGAACACTGAAAATAGAACGGCTGTGATTCTATTTAAATTTATTGGGACTGTTTTAGGTCTACTTGATGGTAAAACGCTGCGAGTTAGTATATGTTTTTGAAATTATATGAGTTCCGTTACAAAATATAACGTTTAAAGAGCGTTTCAAATATAACCGTTTAAAGCTATTGAATAAAATCAAAATAGGTTATTGCTTGTTATTAATTAAATATAGCTGGGTTTTTACTAAAGTTTTTATAATTTTAACAGGTTTAGTGAATATGTGTAGCATAACTTCTTTCGCGTTATTTCTATTGTAGAACCATTAAAACTATTGGAATTCGTCAACTGAACATTTTTAATCCCACATTAATTTTTTTCTATTATCGTTTATACAAACTCTTGTATTTTTAAAAAAACAAAACGTTACATCCCATCGAATGAACTGAAAACCCATTCCAAAGTATTGACTACATAATGGTACGAAGCAAAGGGATCTTGGCTATCTTAATGTCGGAGGTTATAGTTCGGAAACCCCCTCCTCTCCTCCAAGGAAGTAACTGCAAATAAACGCTGTTATCGGTCCCTGACTATCAATCTAGAGGTTGAGAATGACGTCATAGGTTAGAGAGACGACGTAACATTTCTTTGCTACAGTAAATCTATTTGTAGAATTAATAAATTCTATTCCTCATTTATTTAAATGCAAATCTCTAACTTTTAATTTTGGTTTCAAAAACGTTTTGTGTTGTTTTCAGGTGTATGAACGTATGTATCGCCAAACGTTTTTTTTAATTACTGTTTCTGTGTCTTAAATTCGTTACTAAATACATTAAATGTATTAAATAAAAAATCTATCCTTTTAAAGTGAATCATTTGAAATAAAATAATCTCTAGGATTATGTTGGCGTCGTATAGGCCCTACTGTGTAACAGCTATAAGATAGATATACCCTCTGAGGGAATACCTTACGGTAAAGATTAATTGATAAAGAAGAAACCCCTCAGTTATTACGCAACGTCAAGAATGGAAGAGTTCTTGTGAAGTTTTGCGTCAATGTTTCGATATTCAATAATATTATTTATGATTTCAATATTGTCAAAGACGTGAAATTTTCAATACTTCTAATTTTAATATTGCTCATAAATTCCAGTTTCTGGATTGACGTAATATGAAAACGAATTTTTAACAGAATATTTAAATTTAAAACCACAGCTCAAAGCTAATATGTGAATATTCCTGTAACTTTAAACTACAGAATTTCATGAAAATCAATATAAAAAATAATTAAATATCAATAATAAATGAAATTGTAAGGATTTTAGACCAATGAAATGTGGTATAGATATGTCCAAGTAATAGTGGAGTGACGTCTTTCAAAACATATCCCAATGTAACCGCTAATCTAAGAAAAAAGATGCGCCTCTGTAGTTGATGAAAAAAGATCTACTAAGAGAACCGGAACAGCAGTGAACAGGCCGAGAGGATTAGCGTCTGGGCAATGGAAGGCGTTGAGGATCGTTATACATTGATGCATATATGTTATACAAGTTGGCTGTCTTGAGGTTCACAGTCACGCTGGAGAGAAATAGCCACCAAAAACCAACTCTAATATTTACTCACATCACTTGCCAAAAAAAAACTACTTGCCTATATAACTTTAGCAAACGCGTTTCGTACTAGATCAGTACATTGTTCAATGCTGTATAACACAGACATGACTGTTGCTCAGGTGTGTTGTGTTAGTGTGCTGTTTAGGTGCACTGTGGTATGGCATTGTTTATAGTGTGGCTATTAGTTATTTGTTCTATGTGATTCAATTTTGATTGTGAGTGTGTTAAATCGTTTAACATTTTGTTCTGGTTGGTTTGTGTAGTGATTGTATATATTCAAACCTTTAATTTTTTGTTTAGTGTATTGCTTTTCTTATTGAAACTTAGAACATTTCTGTCAGTGTTGGAGTATTTGTGTAGCGTGTTCTATAGGTATTTAGCAAAATTTTATTTGAGTTGCAGTACATAAAAATGACACGGTACGTAAATACACCAACATTGACACACATCTAAAAGTTCTACATTTCATCAAAAAAACCAATTAAAGAAACACAATTAAAAACTTCGAAATATATAAACACCGCAAAAACCGACCACAACACATTCCAAACTATAAAACACACTGAAACAGTCGATCAACACATACTTAGCAACTAATCCATGAAGAATAACACATCAGAGAGCAACAAAACACCACAGACTCACACTAATGCAATGCACTTGAGTAACAGTCTCGTCTGTAACTCATAGCATTGAACAACGCACGAGTTCTAGTGCGAAACGCGTCTGCTACGAAAGTGATACCAATAAGTATATATCAAGAAAAAGCCTCAAAACGTACAACACAAAATTGCAAGTTACAACTCATTACAGTAGTATGATATTAATTAGCGCTTTGACTGGAATAGTGACAAACCTTAGAGACTAATAGGGATTTGGCAGAGTATGATAGTGGATGAAACCCTTGAGACAGAGTCCTGGCTGAAGAAGTATCGATGAAGATAGATATGAGATGTAAATGAGTTCAATCAATCAGTTGATTTAAGGAAGGAAGAGGAGTTTATAGTCATACCATATGTTATAGATTTGACACTCTCTTTATCAGTTGGTGACGCAATGCTACATTTACCACTTGCTAGTCACAGATACAATGTACACAACAGATTGTTTCTAAGTACTGTCCAATGTCTTATAGCACGTGAACATCTGTTGTAATTATATATTTCTTGATGTCAGAAAGTCATCTTTACTTTCTCCGGTCTTTCCTTCTTCCGCATTAATTTCACACCGCTTTCTCAGATGATAGCCTACTATTTTATCGTTATATATATATATATATATATATATATATAAGATGACAGATTCACAATATTAAGGGGGAAATTATAAAGCGAATTTCTAAGTGGTCTATAACTTTTCATTGTATCCACCTCTTGTAATGCTTCACTATTACAAAAAACATTTTTCTTGTAATTTCATATAGTACATCTTTAAGCAAATTTTAATTCTGGGAAAGTTAGTTCAGTGGTAAAAGTGCTGGTTTTCAAACATATAGATCCATAGTTCGAATCCGACCAGGACATCAAATTTTTAAATTTAAATTATTGAATAAATATTTGAAAAAACTGTATCAACATCAATTGTCATCCAGTAGAGATTGAGAAAAAATATTTAATCTTGATTGGATGAATATAAACGTATTTTTGAACGATTGTAAATTTCTACAAGATATAAAAAAAGAAAGTGTGAGCTAATAGAAGGAATTTTTTTTTTAAATTAGCGTTTGAAGGTTAAGTATTATTGGAGATACAAATGTAAATTACCGTGCTTAGCAATCAGAATGTTACTGTGTGATGACGCGCCAAAGGTTTTACTTGGCAACGCCAAGAAATTCCTTTATAACAGCTGTTAGTCTTGCAATTCGGTCAAACTGCTTAAACATGTATAAATGACTTGCACATGCTTGCTAAAGGCACGTGCTACTTGGACAATGCGTTGCTATACCTTATTTCTCGGTATGCACTAAAGGAATGCTAACTTCGGCAACCGGTTATTTTAATGACGTTATCGCAATAAATATTGTTAAAACTAATGACTAGCTTTAATATTATTACTCGGTAAGGATTGAGTGTACAGTTTTTAAATATATAAACATAAAGAGCGGAGGAAGAAATATATAAATATAAAGGACACAGATAAATAGAACCAAAGCTACGTCTTGGATCTTCTTAATATCACTTGACACATATGTCCGCTAATTAAAAGTAAATTTTATTCATGAACATTGTGACTTACAGAGTTATTTTCTTGTTAATATCAATAACAATAATATTCCAACAAAATACAAACATCAAAATAATCCAATAATGTGTTTTGCTTTCAAAATTTGGTTTAAAAGCTAACACAATTTATTTTGAAACTTATGGATATATTTAGCCCGTGGTTTGGATTAACCGAAGTGTTTTCAGGTGAAACGTGACGAATATTTATCAACTCGGTTCCGCTTAGTCCTATCATCAATATTTATATTTCACTAGATAAACACACCAGCAATCTGCTGCATGTTACATAGTGTTTACAGCAATAGATGATATTTACACGTGCGTTGCCAGGTTGGCTATCAGAGGTTAAATATATCCTTCGTTTATATAAGAAATTATTCACGTGCTTTTCTGCCTCCACTCTTCCTACGCACTCGTAGCACCTCTGAGGAGAGCAAATCCTAAATGCTAATGCTAAATCCTCGCAAATTCCTTTACCTTAAGCAATTAAAGGCGGCAACCGTTTAGCAAAAAAAAAACGATAAATACAGCCAAGAGTAAGGTTGACATTGCAGAAATAATAGTCCCATGAGGGACGCTCCGTGTGGTAAATTTCTGCATCGGGACAATATAAACATTATGTATGCGTTTTTCAATATCTGAAAAAAAATCATCACACTATTTATATGGTCATACCAAATAAATCTTTAAATTTGCTCGTCCTTTTCGTAAAATAATCATTCATTAGCTATGAAAGGCTATCAATATCACACATACTAATTATACCATTTCCAACGAATTAAACTATAAAAACGCTCTTCTTAGATCCATACTCTATCAGCTAAGAGAAGTACCAATGTCCGCTTACAATAACAATAAATAATCAACAAAATTCGAATACCTAATGCACAGAGTAACATGATAATACAGTAACACAATAACTAATACATATGATACACAAAAACAAGTAATATAAGTAAAAAAGAAAATTAAATATTTCTATTCAAATCAACAAAAAAAACCTTATTTTAGTTACTTTGTATACAATAATTACAATTAAAATAAATAAAGTAACATAGCCTTTGTGTTAAATTAGCTGTTCTACCACGTGACCTATGACATAAAATCAGTTGTTTTATGAAATCATATGTTCACTAATAAGATCGCTTATTTTATTCTAAACGAGACGAAATAATTGTATTGCGTACATTGCACTTTATTGGGAAACGTTTTCCTACCAAATAAAAGCAATAATTCATTATTAAATTTATTTAATGAATTATTATTTGAAAAAACTGTATTAACAAGTGCCTGGCACTACAAGAGTCAATGAATAGAAAGTTTGTTACTAACGATTGAAAATTTGAACAAGGAGAGTGTGAACTAATAGAAGGAATTGAAAAAAAATAAAATACAATTACAGTGGAAACAAGAAATTCATCATATTGATATACTTAAACAAGGCGTCACACTATCGGCTGAAAATTATAAAAAAAAGTACAAGAGAGCATTTAAAACAAACTTCATTACAGAACAAACAACACAATATAACACAAACTTAAAGATAAGCTCCAAATATATACAAAGAAAAATTAAACACTTCTTATTAGTGGCTTCTATTGACTTGTACGACAATTTCAATTTTTTAAATGTGTTAAGAATATTGAAAACGAAAGATAATATTTTGTTAAAGAAGACAAAAATGTCTTTAGTAACAACAACAAACCATTGCGAACGTGGGTGTTTTTTTTAAATGTATTATATTGGGATACGTTTTTAGAAGCCAATATTGAGGGTAAAAGTGAAGCTTGGAACAACACATATCAAGAAGTAAATGGTCCTAAACAAACGAATGGAAAAATTACACAAACAAATTGGATTTAAAACGCTAAATGGAAAAAAGGTCAGACCGAAATGGAAATGCTACCAATAAAAACATGCGAAATGAGGGAACTTCTAACAATATCGGTTTAAAGATATTACGCCTCTAATATCTCTAATATCAAGCAAAAAGAGCATGAGAGCATAAGCAAGCCAAATAAAATATGGTTGAACACAATATGAAAATATTTAAAACAAATTATTGTTAACAATTATTTTTGATTTATAAACGTTAGAATCTTTTCATTTTTATCGTTATGAATATTCTAATATTAACAATATCGTGTTAAAGGATTGGTTTTATTAATTAAACTGAAATGTAAATGTTTTCTACAATATTAATTTTTTCTAACACAATATTCATTAATGAGAAACCACAAGTTCCGGTTCAAACGGGAACTGATTCAGGTATTTATGATATTTATACTAAGGTATTACTTATTCGTAGCACTTGTATTATTGCTACATATTTCAAAATTAAATAATACACGAAAAGTGAAACAATATATTACTCATGTTAGCTTATAAAGTAAATACAATTTTATAAATTATTCTGAACTCATCTAAAACAAAAATTTATTGAAAAATAAATCACCCATTTTAAAATAATAAAACTAATTTTTTGTCTACATAAACTCTTCAGTAGATTGGTGATCTTAATAGTTAATTTACTCTGGAAAGACACCCTCTAAAGCACGTATACTTTCCTACTATTTTCTTAGACCCTTCTACCAATAACAAAACCACCTTTCAACTCTCGTCTTTTTCTTAGATCTTACCATGTCTTACCTAAGATCCTGTAGGATATAATATCTGTCTACCCAGAAACACTTGATTGTGTTTTACATGAGCTTTTACTCCCTTTATGTGTTTTTGGTATCGTGTGTGAAGCCGCCTTTATTGTGGCTTACATAAAAGCTCGGGAATGAGCAAGTATATATACAAAAAAAGGGGTTTATATATCTTTTTAGTGTGGGTTTGAACTGTTTATTTAGGGTGTTGTGTATGATTACTTTGCGATTGTATTTTCGAAAGTTATTAGTTTGTGTTTCAGATAATCTCTATGGGAATGGTAAGTTCTTAGTATTTGTACAAAAAATATTTTTTTGTTTAGGTTTTTTACGAAGTAAAATAGCTTATGAATTACTGAGATGTTGTAACAATTTGCTAAGATGTTTAATGTTATTTATTGGTGTTCGTTTTGTGCTTCTAAAGATATTTTTAAGTGTATATGATCATGTAGGCAGCGAGTGCGTGCCATTAGGAATGGTTAGAAGAATGATGCCCCACGCTGTAAATTATTTCCGAAACAAAGAAATAACAAGTAATTAAACATCGAGAATTTACTTTAGTACCAGGGCTTGTACAACTAATTCAAGAAGACTTGTATTACCATTCAAATATTCCAGATAAAAACATTTCGACAACTTTAAACAAACTAGTTTTAAAGCGTTCAAATAACTTTCAACTTGGTAAAAATACTTTTCCAACAATTCATCAATACCGATAATATTAGGCGAGAAAATATATTACTTGCAGAACAAAAAAAACAAACAAAACGGAATTATTGAAATGGCTTCAATAATTCGACTGAGTTCACTAGCTTGAATACGAATATTATGGGGAATAAATTACTAGGGTAATAGAAATATGAAGGGAAAGATAAGATGAAGACATAAAGAAAAACATCAATACTCGTGAAAAAGACGCATATAAGTACTTGAAAGTAGTAAAAGGATAGGATGAACATGACAAATTAATAACGTATCATGTCAGATGTTCAGCGCACAAGTCAATAATGAAATATTTATAGATCAGCTTAAACAATACAAACAGTAAAAACTAAAAGAAACATATAGGGAGACATTATATAGTAGGTTTTTTTGGAAAATGCGAAGAATGAGAGAAATCATACAAAAATATTTCAAATAAATGTAAATATATAGAAAGTAGTTTCTTAAATATAATATAAAATACGACAATAAAACAAACTTGAAAGAAATATAATTATATATATATATATATATATATATATATATATATATATATATATTAAAATATAATGTATATTTTCCGAAAATAACTAAGAAAAAATAATTGAAAATAAAATTTAAAGAAGGGGCTAAAACAAACTTGAAAGAAATAGAAGTGGAGATATATAAAAAGCAAACGTTAAGAAAAGAATATCGAAGGACATAAAAACCATCCCTGAATCGAAAGTTTCAAATATGTTTTTGATAAATTACATTATTGACGGAAATCCCAGTTATAATCTACCTTTGGAAAAACTAAAAAAAAACCTGTTAAAATAAACACAACAAACATGATCTCAGACTATTGTACAGGTTAAACATATAAAACTAAAAACTGCGTTGATATTAAAATTAGATGTCAAATTAAAAAAAACTAGGAAACAGGCGAAACCTTGACCACCGTGCGAAATAACCCAATAAAATTCAGAGCCAAGAGTGAAGTTTGGAACTATAATTAAACAAAGCACCGTTGCCAATAAGGAGTTATTGTGGCCAAAACACAAGTCTGGTCTGGGATAACAAAAACTGGCATTGTTATGTAACCTAATTGTGCGTACTTGTGTGGTCACCTCAGAGAATGAATTCATTTCTATTTATAACGAATGACTGCAGCCAGCTCTATACTATCATATATTTTCAAATTTTATCAGTCAGACCAGGTACAGGTTATAATAGTTAAAAGTATCCACATGTGCCTACATTATCACTATAATAACAATTGCCTGTAGTAACATTGATGTTATAAAGATAATTAGTTTCGATCAAATCTGATAATTAGGTCATCATCAGTTGGTACAGCAAGTCGAGAACGTAATAGGTACTATTACGAATAAAAGATTAGGGCAAGTTATTACATATTTCTAATTTTAATTAATTTCAAGATGAAAACAACTGTGTAAATATTTTTCAAGTGTATTTTCTTAGGGCGCAGCTTAAAATTATTACATTGAATATATACAACATGGCATCATCAATTAAAAATGTTAACGCACAACATGTTCTACTTTTCCTCCTTTCTACAACTTTCTTGTGAGTGGGATGACCTTTCTAAACCGAAATCTAAAACACAGCAGTAGTTGACCGATAATAAGTCTATACTTTCTTTAATATCAGAGGTATTGTTTAAATATTTTTCAAGTGTATTTTCTTAGGGTGCAGCTTAAAATTATTACATTGAATATATACAACATGGCATCATCAATTAAAAATGTTAACGCACAACATGTTCTACTTTTCCTCCTTTCTGCAACTTTCTTGTGAGTGGGATGACCTTTCTAAACCGAAATCTAAAACACAGCAGTAGTTGACCGATAATAAGTCTATACTTTCTTTAATATCAGAGGTATTGTTTAAATATTTTTCAAGTGTATTTTCTTAGGGCGCAGCTTAAAATTATTACATTGAATATATACAACATGGCATCATCAATTAAAAATGTTAACGCACAACATGTTCTACTTTTCCTCCTTTCTACAACTTTCTTGTGAGTGGGATGACCTTTCTAAACCGAAATCTAAAACACAGCAGTAGTTGACCGATAATAAGTCTATACTTTCTTTAATATCAGAGGTATTGTTTAAATATTTTTAAAATTCATTTCTTTATGTATAGTAAGTTGGTTACGTAATGATATAACAAATGATTTCATCGAATCATTCAACTAATTATTTAATTATGAGTAGCGAATGATTTTCCACGTCCACTTTTTTTTACTCGCAGGTTATATTACATTCTGTATTTATTAGCTATATGTTAATTTACATTATTTCTAGCTGAATTAATGGCAAATACAATTAACCAATATACTGAATTGAATAAATAATGACCTATAAATCAATTACAAGTTGTAAGTGTGCAAGTTATTTCAAATTACACTTCCATCAACACACCTGCGAATGTTTATATAAATATATTTATAGAACATAACTAATGCTAAAATAATATTAGTGATTATTTATATAGCTAAAAGAGACCTCTGTAGTTTAATATACAGTGTATAGTGTAATTAGTTTTAACTGTTTGGTTTCTGGGTGGTGTGAAAAATAATAATATTTAGGATTGATTAATTTCACTTTACAAACCCTAATCATAAGTCTATTATGTTTAATAAAAAGAGTTAATTACGCTACTATTTTTAACAGTAATTTTATAGTTGGATAGTTGGTTTTATTGTTTATTTTTTTAAACAATCCTGATAATAAACTATATTTTTCTGAAATTACAAAGGTTAAAAATAATTCTAGGAAAACAAAATTAAAACTATTTTCCGTGTTTGTACTAGCTATTATTATAATAGGCTTTACTTTAAATTTCTACATCACTTATAACCACTGCGTTTTAAGTGGTCGGATATCTGTGAATGCAAAGTAAATGGGTTGAATATTAAAGCAGAAAACCCAACAAGGCCCAATTAAAGTATCCCAGAAAAATAATGAGCAAAAATACTTTTAACCTCATTTATTATGGCAAATAATGACCACAGATATAATTTCCTAACGTAAAGTTAATAGAACTTGTGTATCTATTTTGTTATACTTTCAATTATTGTCATTTTTTTAATTCACTGTCCATTTTGTTTCTTTTTAGATAACATCTGTTACTTAGTCCTTAAACATTAAGATGCTAATTTTACACATTTCGTATATTCGGGCTTTTTAACCTTAAAATATGTTAGAAAATAACTTGGAAAACATTCTATAAATGTTAAAATTGTTAAAATGTTATTTCTGTACATTTTTCTGTAGTAAATTTGTTATGACGGGTATCCGGAGTTGTTCGCTTGTCACTTAACTTTTTATTTACTGGTTAATTGGATTTTACGTAGCTAATACGCTCTCCTGAGTTTCAGAATATAATGGTTATGATGTAAATTTGCTGAATAATAAATATTTGTACTTATCCACCTACAATGAAAACTTTTTCGAATCCTATTTTGTAGTGAAGGATCTTGACTATTGTGATTACGCCATACAATGTTCTACTTTACGTGTTTATTAGGTATGGTTATATTAAAAGAGAATAAAAAATTTAAAAAGAAATTACAATATTTTGAAACACAAATGTTCACTTGATTTAGATTTTAAAAGTTAAATGAAGCCGAAATTATTAGTTAAATAATAGTCAGTCAGCAACTGAATTTTAATAGTTAAATAAGCTAAACAATTTATTGAAATAAAATGTAAATATGTTTCTATAAGATAAACACTAAAAAAGAATCAAAGGCCTAGAGCAGTGTACATATAAAACCATTTGGTACGATATATACTAAATCTACTTACACAAAACTCCAATAAAGAGATATTAACAAAAATAATAAAATAACCTTATGTGTTTTAAAACCGGCCACAATTAACTTTCAAGAATAAATTTACTGTTTTTATTTACCAGGCAACCCACATCTGAAAATGTAACACATGGCTAGAATTGTTTATATAGTAATAAAGTATATTAAAGATGTAGGTGGATCCGTGCTGAAAACTATTTGTTTGATGTTGCTACTTCGTTTAAAGTTTATAAAGATTTCACAATTTTATAGTTTTCAGTTAAATATGTTTGAAGTAATGAAATCAAAACACATTTCCCAACTTTAAAAACGTTCGGGTTATAATGGTAGTATTCCATAACAAGGCCTTACTGTAACCAAGAGTAATAGAGAAGAAATACTTGCAAGAAAACTTTTGTAGAAGAGTTAGGCTAGATTAAAAATCTTTAATCGTGCTACAAGTAAACATGCTACATCGAATCGAATATTTATTTTAAATGATAATATAAATAACCAAACATTTAGTGAACATTTATTTAATTAATTATAAATTATGATGGTGTCCCCATAAGTTATTAAATAATTTGTACAAAATTACAATAAAATTATGTTGGGAGGATAATAAATTCACAAACTATTCATATTAGAGTTATTTAAACAGTATCAACAAATGAAATAACTTTTTTATTATAAGTCAATTTTAATACGTTTAGTGAAGTTTATAACTATTGTTTTCTAGATTGTAATTTATAATTAGGCGCTCTAATGATGTCGAGATGGCCATCGAAATGTACATAATAGTTTAATCTTAAGTACGAGTAACTTGTATTGTCAGTTGTTATTTATTTTTTTTTGTGGTATTTGGGTTGTTTCCAATATTTTTACTGTAATTTAATAGTTTCATCAAATCCAATTTCCTTGGATAATTTATATTGAAAAATATAAATTAAGACCATAAATTCAAAATCTATCCAAGAAATTGAAAAGCTATATTGCTAAGTTAGGGTATAGTGGATATAATGTAATCTAGCACAATCCCTCCTAATCTCGGAGCTCCTGAACAAACTGAAGAGGACTAAATTCCGTCTATGTAAATATTAGAGAGGATTACACTCATATATTTCTAACTCCACACAAGCTCAGGGGAAATAGGCTTTACCCAAATCCCGATCATTAATTAAATTTCTTTTCCTTGCCTGGTTCACGAAAGTTATCAACTTACAGAAATAATGAACACTGACAATGGATAACCTAAACAACGGGTAGCAGTTAGATACATCTCTTTAACAAGGTTGAGAGAAGGTCTGGTTCCAGTAAATTCCCCAAAGTCCTTTTATTACTCTTCATTTTACAAGGGGGTATTAGATCTAGACACCACTTTACGATCTCAATGGAATGTCTACATCGTCCTCCCCCCTTTAACTTGATCCCTTGATTCCCCAATGGGTAAGTCATCTACCATTCTTTTTAAAAGGTGGTGTTATATCTAGACACCACTTTATGATACCAATGAAATGTACGTCTTCACCCTTCCTCTCCAATAAACTTGATTCCATGATTCGTCCATGGGGCAGTCGTCTACCTTTCATTACCATTGTTTTTTGTTACATCTAGACACCACTTTACGATCTCAATGGAATGTCTACATCGTCCTCCCCCCTTTAACTTGATCCCTTGATTCCCCAATGGGTAAGTCATCTACCATTCTTTTTAAAAGGTGGTGTTATATCTAGACACCACTTTATGATACCAATGAAATGTACGTCTTCACCCTCCCCCTCCAATAAACTTGATTCCATGATTCGTCCATGGGGCAGTCGTTTACCTTTCATTACCATTTTTTTACAAGGTTGTGTTATATCTAGACACCACTTTATGATACCAATGAAATGTACGTCTTCACCCTCCCCCTCCAATAAACTTGATTCCATGATTCGTCCATGGGGCAGTCGTTTACCTTTCATTACCATTTTTTTACAAGGTTGTGTTACATCTAGACCCCACTTTATGATCCCAATGTAATCTACGTCTTCACCCTCCCCCTCCAATAAACTTGATTCCATGATTCGTCCATGGGGCAGTCGTCTACCTTTCATTACCATTTTTTTTTGTTACATCTATACACCACTTTATGATCTTAATGGAATGTACGTCTACATCGCACCCATCCCCAGTAAACGTGATCCCATGATTCGCCCCAGGGTGGCATCTCCCTACTAGTACATCTGCAAGCCAGTTGTAATGTCTAACTGTCTAAATTATACCAGTATTTAAAATCCCTTACATTCTTCCTACGCTATGTAACTTAATCAAACTAAAGCCTTAAAAATAAAAGAGAAATGTAAACAACATTAAATTATAAAACTTATTATACCTTGACATTTAAAGTGTGTCAAATCATATCTGTAACTAAAATTTGTATATGCTTTCAACTACTAAGGTGTCTCTACTTACAAATTAATGGTTTGGGCTCTGTAGTTCTTTGTTATATTCTAACTACTAAATATTAGCCCTGACAAATACCACGATAGAAGATATAACTAGTTAATTTAATCGAATGTTCCCATAGATGTTTCTGCCATTTACATTTATTTTCCTTTTTCAACGATAAAACGTGCAGAACAACAAACAAAACTTAATAATTTTTGTCACAATAGTAAATTTTAGTGTTAAGAATGGCTATAAATAAAGTGACAATGATTGAAAAACTGATAAAAGTATTTAATTAAAATAAGTAGGATATTTATATATTGCATTATGTTATTACTAGATGCATTATAGTGTATTTTTATTACTTTATTTATTGTATTTTGTGTGATTTGTTACTAGATACAAGACGTCATATTCTTATAATCTTATATTCATATTTTTATGTTAATTTTTTTAAAATTTTATTTCAATGCAATAATTGTAACAGACTCTGACTGTTATTTTTAAGACAAACTGATTCTAACGCCCAATTATTATAGAAAAAATACCGGTTAAAAAATTGTTTTTCTTATATTAAAGAAACCCTATGAATACACTTGTGTCACCCTTATTATCATTAGTTTTCTATATAGAATTTTAAATTTTAAAAACTTGTAATAAAAATTATATGGGAAATATATAGAGAATAACTGCGCTTAATATACCACGACTACTAGAAAATACTTCTCATATAATTATACAATATGTATTTCAGTAAAGTGTTCTTGTTCACAGCTACTTATACAACTATACATAAATCTCGTCTTCCCGCAACATACCGGTGACAATTTAACTGTTGGTAAAGTCATATACTCTTGTTAACTATAGGAATTTGCCAAAATAGCGTTCCCAAACACGTACATTACACAACAGATGCATACATTACAGAGTTGCACACAGGATAAATGGCCTGTTTACACCGCCGCGCAGTCTAAGTACTGTAATATAATATTTGTATTTACTGGCATTGCTAACAGTTGCGGTGAATATGCCAAGTGGAAGGAATATATTTACCACTTTCCTCCCATCACGAAAGACCAATCGCTTTGTTCTACAACTGCTGGCTACCATAACGTCTGTCACAGTCATTATATTGCACAGATGAAGCTCCTATAAATTTGTCGTATAGTGCGACTTGGATAAATAAATTAGTTTTAATTTGTTAATTTTGTTTAGTCATTTAGTATTGCGGTTGGAAATCTGAATATCAGTCCCTTGTTTTGAATAATACTTGTATACTAAAAATTAATATATACTTTATTTTATAAGCAAAAATCTAGATATATAAGTGACATATTATTTTTAATTCATAAATTTGTAATAAATATTTTGTCCTTTATAAAAGCCGATAAATGAATCTAAATCTACACATCTAAAAAAACATCGATGACATTATTTCATAATCTAAATAGTCGTCATTAAACAATTATATACGTCCTAATTTAATTTCTATAGTAACGACTTTTATGTAACTTAGAAAAAAACAAATATATCATTTTTTTAAAAATTTTATTACATTAACATTTATAAAAATGTTACAATATATTACAATGTTACAAATATATTTTTATTATACAAAGATTTCTAATATTACAGTTTTATTCAAATATTTTTGTGTTCTGGCTGATGGCCCACTCAAATGCTGTTCAGTTGGTAGAGAACTGTCAGTGTGCCTAACAAGCAGCTAATAAAATAATATATTGTAAATATAAGATATTTAAAATATATTATTGTATTAGTGCCATTGTAAAATGTGAGTGTTAATAAAGAAGGGAAAACTGATCCAGCAAATGAGTGTGTGCTCTGTTATGGCGTAGCGCGGTATCCTCGACTAGAGACCAACGAGAGCAGCGTGCCCAACCGCGCATCATCGTTGGACCATAGACGAAGAGACCCTATCTGCGTTAATGCTTTGCAACATTAACATGTGTTTTTGGTGTCGGTGTGTGTGTGTACAAGTCCTAACTATGTAAGCCATCAGCCAGCTACCCCTTCTAATAGTATCGTGATCAGAAAGAGTAGGGTGTTGCCTCCTAAAGTTGGCGGATTTGAAGAGCCAGAATGGTTAACTTTAAGTAAGTGCTTGAAATGCGTGATGGAGAACGGTATTGTTGTCAAGACAAAGAACCATGGATATCAAATTTTATTGTTAATAAATTTAATTAAAAATGCATAATCATTTTATTTTACAATATAATTTTATTAAAATTAAAAATAATTATTTATTCCTTGCAACTTATCATATTTTTAGATAACTGTTTAGCACAAACTACTGATAACCAAATGTCTTAAACCATTACTTTTAGGCTGCCAATTAAAAGAAAATCATCAACGCTTTTCACTAATTATTGTTGGAAATTAAAATATGTAAGACATTCTGATTATTTCAGTAAATTTATTACAGGTTAGACTGTATAAATTAATAATAAACAATAGTGAAATAAATAATGGATTTATTGAGTTATTTCAAATGAAGATTAAATCAAATGAAATTTTATATTTTATTAGCTACTGCTCCAAACAAATCTGTCTGACTCATTAAAGTACAATGTCTAAAGAATTCCGTTGTGAATTCCAAGGGAACTTACCTCGACGCTATGAACAATATAGCCTACTAATCTGTATGAAACATATTCTGATGATGGCCATCTACTGAGGCTAACAGGGACAATGATATACATAAAACATATTTAAATACATATTGCACTTTTAAACCCTATTAAAAGGTTCAACAGTTACAGTTTAACTAATATAAACAAAATAAAATTAAGTCAATTCCTACTTAGGTTAACAAAGGAAAATTTCATTTTAGCTACATTTCATTCGAATAATTACAATAAGATATAAATACAATAAGATAATAAATCAAAGATACAATAACACAGCTATGATTTAAAACAAGCGTTACAGCATTTAACCTAAATCTTAAAATCAGCTGTTTTACGAAATCATATGTAATCACTTATTTCAAACCAGATGGGACGAAATATCGATATTGCATTCTTACCCAGTTTGTGAAACGTTTATCTCTCTTACAAAACTAAAATTATTTCAACTTATTTCAAATTAATTAATATTTTTTTGAAATAACTTTATCAACCTTAGTGTGAAACAACAATTCTAGTTTGAAAAAATGAACTTTAGTAGATGAATAAAAACCTATTTTATAAACGATTGACAATTTGAACGATATATATATATATATATATATATATATATATATATATATATATATATATATATATATATAAGGAGAGTCATAATTAAAAAAAGGAGTTGGAGAAACATACAAATTTTCCAAAAAGATTTAAGCCGAACTAGAAAATGAAAATAAAATATGTATCATATACTAAACATAAAAGTTACATAAAATTGTATTTCTTCAAGGTTATCGAAGACTAGGTTATCAAGGTACTAACATTTATAATTGTTATTAAATTTATATATTGTGAATATTTATATTTTATAGGTTGTGTTGGTGAAGAATGATGAACTTGGCATCGAAAACCACTTGAAAAAATAAAATATTGTTACAAAAACGTATTTAAATTAATAAAACTGTTATATCCAATATCAACAAACACATTTTCTTCTTTGGGTATGAAAATACATTAATACAATATCGTTATTTGTATCTCGTTGATTTAGGGTGTGGTGATCACTTAGTTTATTGCAGTTAATATGCGATTCTGCAAAATTAATTTTAAAAATCTGCGCGTCTTACATTCAAAATGCCTTTTGACATCCGCAAGTAAAATCTATGCTGAAAGAGAACGTTAAAATATAAAAAAAACCTTCACACAGCGAGAATATTGTTAACGCTTTTTGCCTCTCTTAAAGTTAATAAATGGTTCAGATCGCTCGTTGAAGGCTCAGACATTAAAAGCTCGACGAGAAATGTGTCCCTTTTTTTGTCGAGCTCGAAAATGCTAAACGCCCCTTCATCACCATTCATATCACTTTGGTAAATGTGTGTATGTTTTTTTCTGTGAGTGTATTTTACTTTAGAAAAATAAAGTGTTTTAACGTCAGAACCACGAAGAAACTAAGTAACGTTCTTTTAAATTATCCATCTCTTTAACCGCCTTAATACCAAACATTTTCTTTCACTATTTTCATGATTTTAATTTTGTCCTAGGTGACACATAATTACCACCGACAACTAACACAGAATTTATTAAAACCATAGAATAGATATACACATGATTTTCAGTTGCACTTGTCTATTACACATGATTTTCAGTTGCTTATATCTATTACACATGTTTTTGAGTTGCTTATATGTGTTACAGATGTTTGTCAGTTGCTTATATCTATTACACACGCTTTTCAGTTGCTTAAATCTATTACACATGCTTTTTCAGTTGATTATAGGCCTATCTATTACATATGGTTTTCAGTTCCATATGTCTAATATAAAAGTTCAATTTATTTCATATATAGAATCACAAATTGCTCTATTTGCTGCCACAAAATCATACGCACAAACGCAAACGGTTACCAATCGATAGTTATAAAAATAAATCGATTGTAATATTGTTTTAAAATTAAATAATTGACTGAATTAGTAGAGTTTTACTCAACAACAAACTTGAGAAAAATACTACGTTGATTATAGTGAGATGGTTTCTTTTTGCAATTATTATAAACAAACCAATTTCAATTACAGTTATATAATTCTTTTTTTATTTTTTAAAACTGGCCGTTTTTGTGTTGTGCATCTTGAGGTTTTTCTATAAATTACAAATTTTTGTAATTACAGAAAAATGTTATATTTCAAAGCTTTTCGACAACAAACATTGTTGATACAAGATTCAGTTTGTGTGTTAAAAAAAATGTTCTTGAAAACGCTAATAATGTCAGGGGATGAAAAGGTTTGAACAGTTACTATCTACCATCCATGCGGGACACTAATGGTATAAGAGATGTTTGTGAGGACAAACCCTTATACAATATATATTGCGTTGCGTAGGAAACCGTATCGATTGTAATATCTGCAGCTAGTTCACTATAACAATACTTAATATTAATGTTATTAAAATAATTTTGTGTATATATATATATATATATATATATATATATATATATATATATATATATATATATAGCGTTAATAATCACCTGACAGTATATATACTCCAGCTCGTAGAGTGTTTTATTTAGGTTTCATTATGACCCCTGGAATTGGGAGGTTGGGAGGGGGACGCTGGCCCTAATAAGATTT
Source organism: Prosapia bicincta (assembly GCA_036971475.1). Classification (NCBI taxonomy): domain Eukaryota; kingdom Metazoa; phylum Arthropoda; class Insecta; order Hemiptera; family Cercopidae; genus Prosapia; species Prosapia bicincta. The sequence continues at coordinate 116,288,135 of JBAIZL010000004.1, read as the reverse complement.
CAACTCTACAATAAAAATGTCTGAATGCCACGATTATGGAATCTTTCACATGGGATAAATGGTATATAGAGTGTATACCGAAAAATAAAAAATAGGAAATCAACTGCGGACAAAATTGATGTTAAGGAATTAAGAAAGTTGGGACATAATATTAGGAAGTATATTAGTGATCAGAGACTATGTAGATGTGCCACAACAAGATTATTAAAAGAGAGTTGAGTTCATTGGGGAGACGTACCGACGCAATTACATGGGACATCCATTGGAAATATTGACGGATATAATAACTAATGTCAGAAAGAATTTGTTTTAATAATTTATACGAATGTAAAATAATGATATCGTCCTTATTCTGTCAATTATTGAAGTAGGTTTCCTGATATTTAGAATTGTACGATTTATATTTCAATTCTGAAGTGTATCAATGCATGTTCGGTTGAAAAAGCATACACTAAACAATAATATATTAAAGGAAGGCATTTAAAAATATAATTTGTTTAAATTTGATTATTTAAACCTCCACAAAAATTATAAACTATTTTAATGAATAACAAAAATCAAATTGTTTTCAAAACAAAATTTAACACGCACGGTGTAATTTAGTATACTCATATATATATATATATATATATATATATATATTTAAAAAAAGATATTAAAAGATATAAAAAATTAAAAGATATTAAAATTGATAATAATACCAAATTAATATCATTTGATGTTACTAACATGTATAATAACATACCTATAATGAAAACACTTGAAATAATAAAAAATAATATAGATACATTTGGAAAAGATAACACATTAACACAAGAAATAATAAATACATTAAAAATCATACTAAATCAAAATTATTTGTTATATAATAATAAAATTTATAAACAAAAGGATGGATTAACAATGGGCTCTCCAATGTCCAGCATATTATCGGAAATATTTTTACAAAATATAGACATTGAAATAGATAAGATTATTAAAACATATGACCAAAATGTACACTCGTTTAGATATGTAGATGATGGATTATACATATCAAATAATAATGGTTTAAATATTGACAAAATATTAAAATGTATAAATAATATACACGAAAATATTAAATTTACTCATGAATTTGAATCAAAAAATAAACTAAATTATTTAGGTATGACAATTACTAGAAATAAAGAATCATTTGAATATAATATATATAGAAAACCAACGCAGACAAATCAAATAATACCTAATTATTCAAATCATCCATACAACCAAAAAATGGCAGCGCTTTATAATTTACTACATAGAATGCACAAAATACCAATGAACTTTAATGATCAAATAAAAGAGAAAAATATAATATATCAAATTGGTTTAGAAAATGGATATAAAAGAAAAACTATAGATAAATTAAATAATAATATAATAAGAAAACAGAAACTCGAAAATAACTTTGTACCTAATAAGAGAGAAAATAGTTGGACAACTTTTACATTCACTGGTAACGAAATAAGTAAAATAACAAGATTATTTAAAGAAACAAATTTACAAATTTACAAATTACATATAAAACCGATAATAAAATTAATAATTTAATAAACAATAACAAAAATCAATATAATATGCACGAAAGAAATGGAGTATATAATATAAAATGTCAAACTTGTATTAAATTATATGTAGGACAAACAAAAAAGAAATTAAAAGAAAAATACAAAGAACATTTAAACGCTTATATCAAACCAAACATATATAAATCAAATTTAGCTACGCATTGTATTAATAATGGACACGTGTTTCCGGAAATAGAAAATATGAAATTAATAAAAGAATTAAATAAAGGGTTAAAAATTAATATATTTGAGATATTGGAAATTTATAAGCATAAAGTCAAAGACAAATTAATTCATGAACAAATTCAACTGTGATCAAGGCACCAAACTATTTATAAAGTCATTGATGTTATAGAAAATTTACATAAAGTGCAATACTTATAAACATATGGTCGTTTGTAGCACATATGATTTAATTTCGTAAAAATATTTTATTAGATAATTATTTTCCTGAAGATGCTGGTACTATTTTATCGGCGAAAAGCTTTGAATAAATATATTCATTAAAAGTATTCTTGTTTTTGAAATATTTTTAATTTATATATATATATATATATATATATATATATATATATATGTATATATATATATATATATATATATATATATATATATATATATATATATATATATATAGCTGCTTTTCAGTAAAATAAAAAATACTTTAGTTTTTGTTTAATTTGTTAGTTTCTATTTTTAAAAAGTGTATTTTTAACCAATATTTTACTAATTAAAGCCCTTACTATGTTTTATTTTCTACTACAAATTGAGAACGTTAGAAATTTGAGTAAAAAAACAACGTATCTTCTATCTGTCGACAGAAAAAGTTGAAAGAGGCCTTGAAGAAGGCTTCAAGTTCTAAAACAAGGATATTGTCATTTCTCAACTGAACACGAGAAGTGGACTGTCAAATGGAACAGATGTCTTTCTACAAGATCCCTACTGACAGATCTAACGTACGTCACTCTTTTTGTTTTGGCAAACACCATATCCGGTGATTTCACGATGAGTCCAAGGTTAGTGTGTTAATCCGGTTACAAATAATAGTGTTAAGATCGCAAAACAATCAGTGTCATTATTAGCTGCATATGTTCTATGAATCTCTTGGATTTTGTTCCTGGCTAATTCCATACCCCCATCTTTCAAAGGTTCATTTCATCCCTTTCCATAGGCTCCCCTCTTTTTTTCCGGGCCCTTTTAGCAATTTTAAATTTCACACTGTTTTATAAACTGAAGGCGTCTACAAAATCCAGAACTATGTTATAGAGGTTATACGTTTTATTGCTCGTAATATAGGTTACACTATATCGTGTAAAAATTATCCATTTAGGTTATGTTTTTGTAACAAAAATAAATTTCGTAACGTTTCCTAATTGTATGTCAAGTTTCATCAAACGCGGTAATGCAACAACGTGAATTACGTGGCTTCCTTCTTGGTTTGTGAATGATGAAAAGTTTCGCTGCAATGTTCTATGTTTTGATCGTTGTTTTCGTGTAGCAGCGTGTATTACGTCTCCTTAGAGGTATTTTGCAACTTAAACAGAAAGTATGAAGAGGAAAGCTTGTGTTTATAAGATTTCGTGTGTTTACAAAGTGAATTTTTTATGTACTTGTTTCTAAAGTTTTCATTTTTTGTGACATCATTGCTACTTTTTATTATTATTCGTTATTGAGAACTTTCTGCACCGTCTTGAGGCGATGTCAGTGGATAACCTCGGTTTTTATGTAACCTGCAGAACAACGGGATAGAGGATTGTTAGTCAAGGCAAATTCTAGTTAAAACAGTTGTAATATACGTACTAGGCCCTACTATCCGACGTTCACTTTAGCTACTTCTGTATTCAGGTCCGGCCTGCATTGTACCAGAGTGTTATCAGCAGTAGCCCCGTGGTATAGCTCGTGCATGTGCCCTGCCTGTAGAGCAGAAATTCTGCGAGGGTAGAACAACATGGTAGTGAAGATGAACGGACAAGACGTTGTCCGGAAGCGAGGTACACCCTTGTGAAGCGTGAGGTCAGGAGAAGGAAGACTTTTACAAGAAATTCCCAACTCTTCCTCCTAGCTGCGGCTATTTTCTAGAGTCTAGTTTGTCTCACCACTACCACTTAGATAGAGGTGTCTTCCGTATTAGTTGAGACAGAGTGCTGACGTTTTTCATCAGAGCGTCCGCCTTTTTTTTTATTTCGGCATGACTTGGAATCCACTCCCTTTTGACGATCCAGGTTTTAGCCAGCTCGACTAGGACGGCCCTAGTGGATATTATTGGGTGTGTGACTCAGTGTTTTAACGATAAACACAGTACAGTTGTAAAATTGAGTGCAGATAGTATGATTTGACTAACGTGAAATTCTTCAGATGTCACTTTTTACTTCAAATGTTGTTTACGTATAAAACCATGCGTATCTGAAATCAGCTAAGAATCTATAGAAAAAATGCAAGAAATAATTTCAAAGAGTAATTACAAAGCATTCCAGTTAAACAGGGCATAAACAATAATGTTTCTAACCCTTTTAAAAATCTCTCCCTGTAAGAGATACTCTCACAATCCATAAGTAGAATATAATACATATAATTACAATTGTAATTACATATAACTACAATATACTGCATATAATTGCAATGCATTACTCAATATGTTTTAAAACCTTGGAGAATAGTTTTATCTAAAACATAGTATACTTATATGATATAGTCTACTTGTCAAAATATATTCTTGAGATGAAAAATCAATATCTGCAGTTAAAAAAATGATTTTCAAAGCTTATGCTCGCTTTATTTTAAAAACTATTAAGGCACATAAATATTCTATGTAAAATAACTTTAATTAAACTGCAGTTTGAAACTGTTTGGATTTTATAAATCTGGGCAGGTACATCAAGTACAGTCCGAGGAAATAAAGCAAATACAGAACGGCTCAATTATTATGCAAAACGGACGTTCGGCTTCAGCTAAACCGATTACAAAGCTGTTGTTCTGAGGCAAGAGTTGTGGAGGGCTGCCTTGTATGCTTTGCTCTGAACACGGTAATCTAGTAATCCCACGTAGGCGAATCCCTTCAGGTTTGCTTAGCTATGGTAATATTAAATCTTGCAGCCTATATCTTCAGCCTATTTATTTACAATAGCAAGATAAACAGTTCATACTTTTAGTGTATAAAAGATGGTATTTATCAGCAGAAGCTCAGTGTCCACTGGCAAAACAGATTGCCGCAGGCCTTTGTTGTCTAGCAATTTGGCAGCAAGTAACTCGAAACTGTTACTTTGTCCCATATTAAATTCCTGGATCCGGATGAGTTGTACACATAGGTAGTATCGAGATTAGGACCAATACCAGCTGGTATAAAGGAGAGAACAGGTTTTGCAGCTGAGGTACATCTACAGCTTACATTTCCTAACTATTTGTCAAGTTCCATCATACTTGGTAATGCAACAACGTAGGCCTATAGTAAGTGGCTTCCATCTTGCTTTGTCAGTGACGAAAGGTTTCGTTCCAGAGTCTCATATTTTGCTCGTTGTTTTTGTGTAACAGTATAAGTTACGTCTCCTTGTGAAACGTCATACGGAAATATGAAGGGGAAACCTTGAGTTTATAAAGATTCGTATGTTTATAAAGTGAGGGTTTTATGTATTTCTTTAGGATTTTTCATTTTGTGACATCAGCGCCAGGTTTCTATTATTGTTGTTATGTTTCTACATAGTCTTCAGTCGATAACTGTGGATAAACCTCGGTTTTTAGGCCACCTGCAGAACAACCGCGTAAGAGGATTATTACTCAAGGTAATGGAATCAGTTCCTAATTTACTTACTTACTAGACAACGCTTACGCTTAGCACTCCCCATTCGCCTCCGCTCTGACAAGTAAAACAAGGCAAGAAATTGTTCCTAGGTCTCACTGCCAGCTGCTCCCTCCTGGGCAAGACCCTCCAGGTGCGTTCAGGTAACCCTGCTTGAAGAATGGAATTCTCTTGAAGGATGTCAAGTCAGTGAAGATGGACGGACAAGAAGTCATGCTCAGACTATACATCCTACTCTCCATCGGATTCATAGGAAGATTACATCCCGTTTAAAAGAGAAGGGTAAAGAAAACGCCATTGAATTAGGCAGGGCTAAGGAAAGGCCATATGGACGCCTGTTGGTGGTGATTAGAAAACCTTTTAAGCACCGTGAAGGTAAGACCACTCACACAAAGTAGACTGACCCTACACTGAGGGTAATACAGGTGTCTACCCACTACCTGCCTTTAATAAAAGTACTTGTTTTCGGTGAAGTTTCTATATAAAGATATTCCGCATTATTTTCCCATTACTCCAGCCCAATACTCCCAGCGTCATGTCAAGTAATGTGTAGCTTCTATCATTGCGCTGAAAACAGACATTTCAAAATCCAAAGTTCAACAGCATATGCTTCACTTAGTACATCATTGTTGTTTGTAGTAGGTATGTTCTGATTCTGACAAGCAGAATAAAATAAAATGTATGACATATAATCTCCCGTCTCTGTCGCCTTGCAGAAATCTTCTTCTGGGCTCAAAACGATCGAAAAAGATAAAATTTTGGGCTCGTTACGAAGTGATCTGTAGTATTTGTTTTAATAAAACAGAAATAAATATGAATGAAATACTGAACAAAATAAATAATCATTGAATTAAAAAGTAGTACTAAATACAGCAGGGTTTCAAGAAAGGCCTAATATATTTTCAAGAATTCAAAGAAAAATATTAATTAAGATTGAAAGAATTTCTAAGGGGAATCATCCTCCAATATGGATATACATAACAGGTACACTACACGTTGATTATAGTCTATATGTCTACAGTTATACTTTCACACGAAATTATATGTATAACCAGCCCCATCAATTACTCCAACTTCGTTAGTATGGCATGAACCCGAAAAACTAACGTTCAAGTACAAAGCAAGAAAAAAAATGGACAGTAGCTTATAAAGTTACTACAGCTTGGTGGAACGTCATTAGGATACCATTCACAAACTAGAATACAAGTGCCCATATGCAGGCAGGCACGGAATTTACGAGTGCCTGAGAACTATGCTCGTGTTGTTTTCAATAAATAATATCAGGAAACCTAACTACGATCGGGTATTACTACGATTGGGTCCAAAATTTTAATCATTGTTTCACTTATGACATCGGTTATCATTTGCAAAACAGTTTTTAAACTACTTCTTCTTTTAATTTTACAGAACAGCACATATATCACCCCATGGTAAAAACGAAGGTTCTTAGGCCAATACCAACATAATAAAAAGTTTCCCTCTGTGACTTATGGATTGCTATGGCAAATGCTGGTCTAACTGGGAATCGATGTATTTGCATAGTACATCCAAGTTGACTCTTGCTTGCATTTTCGAAAACTAGACAATAATGATTTTTCTGACCATTTCAACTTAGCCCATTGATTTCTGAGATTTAAAATCTCCTGTATACCAATTTTTGTGAAAATCATTAAGAGTAGTTATCGAGAGAAAATTTACAAAAACATATATATATATATATATATATATATATATATATATATATATGTGTGTGTGTGTGTGTGTGTGTGTGTGTGTGTGTATGGATACATATATATATATATGAAGTTATTATTATTAATTGTAAATAATTTTTGCACCACTAAGTGCAATAATTATTTACAAGTAATAATAACTTCATAAAATCAGTGCAACGGACAAATAATGGACAACACGAAATATCACGATATATATATATATATATATATATATATATAATTTTTAGTAAAACTTGATGATGACGATTTTTTTGAAAATGTTCCCTCAGCTTATTGGATTGCTGAGATAAACCAATTTTGGTGAAAATCTTTAGAAACAAAATTAAATTGATTTGGTGTCATTTTCGAAAAGAAATTTTCACATACACACACACACACACACACACACACATATATATATATATATATATATATATATATATATATATATATTTACAAATATACATTATTAGTCGTTTAACAATATAAGGATAAGAATATTTACACTTGAATGTTATTAACGAAAAACCTATTTGCTCGTTCGATAACCTAAGACTCTCAAGCGCTTCTCAATCACATTTTGCGACCCCTTCCGCGTTCCTCTTCTTTCATCCAATGGCCGTTGTCCGTGTCAACCACATTATTGTCCCTGTATATTTTCGGACATTAAAATTTCCGGAACTTTAAAGCTTACTCGGCTTTCCTTCTGAACACTGTTATACAATTATTGTAACTTCATGTAAACGTTTTTTGTTAACAAATGTTATAAAAACTACAAAACATTGCAAGAGCATCAAGTGTTAGGTGTTATAAACTAAAACTGAACACAGTCTAAAGCATTTTTATTACATCATACTAATACTAAAAATAGTTTTCTAATGCGTTAAGATTAATATTCTCCAAATGGGCCTTCATAATGAAGATTCAGTGGAAAGAGCCAAGATTTGTACTGCAAAGAAAGATGTCTTACAAATAAATGCCATTAGAGTTTTCATTTGACAGATAAACGTTTTTGAAAAGTATTAAATTTGTTGACACTTCTTATTTCTTTTATTGGTTTATTTTCGTTGGAAGTGATATTTTCATAATGACAACTCGAATGTCTCCAAGTTTCTGAGAAAACTGTGGATTCACCATTATTAAAACTCGAAGAAAGACGTCAAGTTGAATGGATTTCATTGAATAATAGAGATATAATTATTAAAAAAACAATATTTTTTACTTTGAATTTTAGTTAGTTTTAAAGAGAATACGAATATAATATTTGGAATGTGCTAAAACAAAAATAATTTTTTTATTTACAATATTGTCACCTGAATAAAATATTTTAGAAGCAAATTACGATTGCTTATCGTGTTTTTTCAACGACTGATTATTTATTATTAATACAGTTCTATTCTCGAATGTTTTCTTTGCGTCATAATAATGATATGAAAAATACAAAAATTTCTTGTAGAAACGTCATTCTTATAATTAATCATTATTAGGAAAAAATAATCTGCCTTATATAAACAATTTTGAGTAATGTTACACGAAATAAAACTTTTAATTAGATATAATGTACATTTACAGTACTTGCATTTCAAAAATCACATTTATATTTTAGTTTCAATAAAACAAAGTTTTTTATAACCGAATTTAAATTTTACAATAATACTTAAATGACACAACTCCTACAAATTTACTTCTTTCATAGCGCAATCATATTTAGCTGACAAATCTCTCTAGTTAATGCTCTGTTTCCTCCAAGACCAAAATGGTCTTACACGATTTACCATATTTAGTCCCTCTCTCTTCTTTTGTTGGTTATTTTGGGCCGTATTTTAATTACTTATTGTATATTGTAATATTTACTTACAAAGTACATAAAATATCTGGACTGTTTTTGTTAATAGTAATGTATATTCAACAGTATATAGATTGTGGGACAAATTTTATCCAAGTATTTAAGAGACGTTTTAGTGATACTTTTTGTATTTTGTTTAAGCTATGTTTTGTCTTAAACTATAATATTCTTCTTTGTTAATATTTTTTTAAATATAGTTAGTACATTAATTTTTTTATACAAACATTAAGAAAACTGTGTATATTTTTCATTTACTGTTTCTCTATTCACTATTAAAATTATGATCACAAAGCATGTAATATGTGATTGCAAAGTATTCGTTAATGAAATGGTTTGAATTAGCAAAATTAAAAAATCTTGAAATTTTTGGGACTATACCAAATGCTATATTTAGGAAATTGTTACCCACTTGTCATGCTTCTAATTTTATTGCATTAGTAAACTTTCAATATTAGGGTAAAATTTATAAAACCTATACGTTTGAAATGTTTTAATACTAAGAGAAATCACATGGTGTATTATTGTCTCTTTCTGCAACTTGCATGCTAATTACCTCCTTCTATATGCGTAGAAGCCTTGGAAAAGTCATATTGTTTGCTTTTTCCATCCTGCGTGTGTACATCATCTCCCCAAAGAAATCTTTACGAAGAAAACTATCAATTATTTAGGAGTTTCATCACATATGTGACTTGCATTTACTCTTTAGCGACATTTTTCCAATGAACGAACAATCACTATAGAGTTTTGTCTTCGAATTCTAGTTATATATAGCCTATATTCGATATTTAATTGGGTAACCATCTTGTCACTGACATAATATATTATGTAGAAATATCGACTTATGTTTTAGGTTACGGCGTAAGTATTAAGAAAAACAAATCTCTCAACTTAAGTTTGCCATTACTTTATTTCCGAACTATATTTTTGATGTTTTCACACTTTCAAATCTAATTTACAAATATATACTCATTTTATACAGAGCGTATTAGTTACAGCGTCAGCCTTGCCTTTTGGATAGGCAGAAAGAAGTACACTGTTCATTTGAAGGAGCGAACAAAATTGACAGTGTCAAATTTCTAATACAGCAAAACGTAAGCAATATGTTCCTTCTCTTGGGCGCTATCAGGAAATACTGACGTTCCCATTGCAAGGTTTCAGGGCTCAGGCAATATCTAATCGACTGTACTTAGCCACTTAAATTTTTATAATAGTTCTTAGCTATAAGAAATCCATCCCTTTTTAAAGTTGCGTAAATTTGTTTTAACCCACTTCGAAAAAAGAGGGGGTTATGTATTCGATCCGTATATTTTTTTAATGTACGTTTCACGATAATTTTGGAAGTATTTTGACAGTAATTTCGAGATAATAATATGCTTAAGCTTGAGTAAAAAATTTATTATTTTTTTAAAAAATTATGAACTAAAACATATCTAATAAACTAAATAAACAATCACATGATTTGCTTTATGTAGTATTCTACTGCATGTAAAAATAATATTTAAAAAGAAGAAATATGAAACTATTCTGTATTTTAAATGTCATTATGATTTCTAAATTAAACTGATTTCTCATTAAATCATATAAACGTGTATACACTTTTGTTTTGTGTTGCCCAATCAAGTCTCTTGAAATGTGTTTTTTTTTTGATCTTTTGTAAAAATTAATTTTAAAACAATTAACTCAAAACGTCCACCCTGAAACATTTGTTAACCTTAGTCTGCTCTGGTTGTATATCTGCAAACATAGACGTTCTTAATAATTTTTTTCAGTGATACGGAGCGAGGTTTATTCATTTATAAATGCAATGACAATAACTAATGAGGTCCCACTTGGTGTAAAACAATAATTAATCGATTGCCTTCTGCATTAGCCGCGGCCAGAGTTTGATTACCGAGCTGTCATCCGGTAAGGACTATCTATCCCTTGTTATTAATTACATAGTCCATTACAGACATTACGACTCGGTCATTCTACAACTGGGCCTCTATCAGGAAATAATTATCCCGACTCTGTTAAAATGAGAGCTAATTATTGCGGCCCTATCACGCTAACATTAGCTAGACTGTATTAAACTGTCCAGTTTTACGTGTTATAGCTAGACTGTATTAACAGAACAATGATTCAAAGCAATCTTTATAAATAAATAAATTGTTTTCAAAAAGATCTATGGCGAGCATTTACTAACATGTAGTATTAAAAAAAAAAAAGGTTTTATTTTTCTAGTTAATTAGAACCTAATGTACATTTTGGTCACATTGTACACAAATTCGGATGTATCTACTTAGATACTCAGGGATCTAAAATCCTAATAGATACCATGAGGTGTGAAATGGGGTTAACATTAACATATTTTGTTAATGTGTTAACATTCTTTAAAATATAGTAAATATTTTTTTAAAAGTATCAAAAACTGAAAAAAATACCGTCAGTTAGTACTAATAGTTATTAGTAATAACACACCTTGTCAATGCTTTTAAACTGTATTATTTAAATGTTTTATGTTTTTATTGTCAATAAATAAAAGTTTTATTTGTTGTTATTAAATTTGTTATACTTGGACATGTGCGTATGTGGGGGCGTCTAGACTCCTTCAACCCCAGTTTTCGACTCGCACGCTTCTTCTTTTAACTGTCGTCTACCCGTCTACCCTTCTATTCTTTAGACGTTATATTATTCTCTCCTAACCGTTGTCTATCCTTCCAGTCACAGTTTTGCATTTCCTTACTAATATTTTCCACCTTTTCTCGTTTGTTGTTAATCCTTCCTGCACTAGTTTTATATACTCCGGCCGACAACTTCTACAGTCTCTTAACTGTTTTCTGTCCATCCAGCAGCAACATTTGTACTCATACTGACACCATTTAATGTCTCACAACCTTTTCCCTTACAGTTATAATCGCATTTTATCCTCTGTCGACAGTTATTTAATCTTCCAAGCCCTCAACCATCTCCAACACCGTGGACTACGTAGCCTCCTTCGTCTTCTCCTACTGTGCGTACCCCATTCCGTAACTATGTTTGTATATATAGCTCTGCATGACCATTACATGAACATAACGTAATAGACAATGCTTTTCCAATAGCTTATTCTTGTCAGCCTTCACAAGTTTCAAAAGTTTCTTAATCTTCTCATTTTCTCACTCTATTCATTCTTGTGATGCCACCAGGATCTTCAGAAACCATTTCTGTGGTAATAAAATGTTAATTGCTTAGGTACGTTTTGTTAGCTTAAAGATTTCCGTTCTCCGATTCACTATGCTGGCCATCATCATGCTATATATTAAATATGGGGGTTCCTTTTTCTTGTAATGCTCTTGTTTCATAATCCTCCATCAACTGTTTGATGTACTTTCATTTTTCCCTACACTTGTTTTATTTCGATGAGCTTTCTAAAAGGTCTTTTTCATGATTCAAAAGGTTTCGGCTATTACATGGATATGATTAATTATACATAATATAGTAGAACTCCGATTATCCGAACTCCTACTTTCCAAATCGCTGATTATCCGTACCGCTTTCAGATTTTCAGAAAATAAAATTAGGACTGAAACGCACTGCAATCTCCAATATAATGATTCTATCTACATGTTCTAGTAACCTTTTTCCCGCGAAGCTAGTGTAGGCGAAAGGCAAACATTTGGATGCTGATTCATTATCTCAGTGCAGTTCTGTCGACAGTCGTTCGTCGCTAGCATGGCCCAACTGTCACTATTTGTTTTCATAAATCAGTCAGTGTGCCTAAGATCTGCTACTTTGCATTGTTTTATTTGTGAGCGCCTTTCGTCGTTCACCACGGCTTCTAAAAGAAAACGATTTGTCTTACCATTAGCGGATAAATTAATTATAGATAAATCGGATAAAGGAGTTACGGATTACTAGTTGGCTGAGGTACGAGGTTGGACAATCAACGATTTCAGATATTAACAGAAGCGAACCTACATTATTACACTTCGTGTCAGTGTTTGAAAATAAAGATGAATGATTTTCAAGGAACAAAATCAAAGTGTTGTAGAAATAAACAAGAATTAGAAGATACCTTTTTCATGTGGTTTTTGCAATAAGCTCTGTGGACAACCCAAATTCGGGACCGATTCTTTGTGAAAAAGCTTGGAAAAATTTTTTCCATATGGAAACATATTTTTCACCCAATTGCAAGTTACATACATTAATTACTTAAAATTCACTTTTTTTTATAAAAAATCCAATTATCCGAATTTTTTGTAATCATATTAAATCCTGTCTCATTTGATTCAATTGGAGTTTCACTGTACTATTGGGAAAGTTAGAAGGATGACAATCATGGCTCGCGTGGTAGTGGCTCTCCTACTTTTGACCGTGATCATAAAGACGAGTCTAGCCCGTCCAATACATAGAATCATTGTCTAGTAGAACCATTTCTACTTACACTTTCACCTGCCGCAAATATTTCAATATGTGCTTGAGTAGTTTAGTTTAAGGAAAAGTAAAAGGACAAAGTTTAAAATGTGTTTGTATTTGTATCTCTAATGTTATTTAGTCGTTTCTACTTTAGTGAAAAAATGGAGCCATTATTATTAGCTGTCGTTAGTTTAAAGTAACCGAGAGCTGGTAGGCAATTCTCTTCACCCATGTTTGAAACCAGTCTAATTCAAGTAACCGACTATGCTCACGCGATATTATAATGTGTGCCCTACTACAGTAAAAATATGGGCAAAGCCCCCAACACCACAAAAATAATAAAAAATTACCATCGATTCTATATTGTTAATAATTGTATTCTATATTGTAACTTTTCTAATTGGGCCCTCTTATGATGATGACGTGGTCATAGAAATGTACATAAGGGCTTACCTAAAATGTAGCCTACATCTTAGATAACTTGTAGGCTAATATTAGTCGTTCTTTATTATTTTTGTTGGAATTGGGGTTTTTACTAGTATTTTTATTGTAATATATTGTACCACTGTGTTATTGATATTGTATATCATAATATACCCCTATTCTCAGCCACAGGAAAGGTTTATCCTTTACTTAGCCCTGCCTTATTCAATCTTTACTTTCTTATTCTTCTTACAAGTAGGTGGAGCGGGAGGACACCCCTTTACAACTCCGACAGAGTGTAGTTGTCCCTAAGATACACAGCTTTGCACACATAATACAAAACTATCCCTCTATATGCTGAACCAGGGAATTTTGTCTACTTTAACTTACTTATGCTAAAAATCCTGTTATATCCTTGATATATATTACATAATTACACTGTCTATTCGCATTAAGCCTTTAAAAAGTGTAATAAATATATCCCAATGACTTTGAAGCACACAATTTACTCTTCTAATCTACCAAATAAACCATATCACATCATTTTACTCATACATTTTGAAGTATGAATAAACTAAGAAAACGAAGAACCACTTAAACAGATAAAACTTATTTCAATACGTTCAACCTAGCTTACTATACAATAGCTCCATACACTAAATTTTATAATGCGCAAGTATTTTCCAAAGTGCCAAAATGCCCTGGCTAGGCGTGAGAAAGGAAATTTGACTGCGTCCCAGACGTTTTATAGTGGGTTATAAACACGGAATTATGTATTCGCACAATAGAAAATAAGGCGAGAAGCACTGAAAAGAGCTACATTGAGGCGGCCTAGATTGTGGATAAATTTAGAGCCACACTTGGAAACTGGTGAATTTGTCTGTCAGTCGGCACGCCACCGCCACCATGGTCGCTACGGTAGGTACAGAATCTTTTAAGTATTTATTATATTCAATTATAATAATATTTATTATATTATTTCAAAAGTTACTTCCTATTTTTTTATTATAAAAAAGTACTATAAGTTCAGAAAATAATTTTTGTACAAAACAATAGGAGTTTTAAACTAAAATTTGGGGGTAATTTCTATTAACTTGTCTATAAAAAATGCTTGTTGTTTTTGTGTATTAATTAAAACTAAATATACATTTCTTAAATAAGTAAAAAATAGTTTTTACAGACATCAGAACTATATTACAGTTTTTTAAAACTTTTCATATAGTTGACATATTCCAACCGAGAATTTTAATAAAACTGAATAACCAGGAAATAAATGTATATTTTCTTAAATTTTGGTTTAAAAATATTTTTTTAAAATTTTTAGCACATTTTAATGAACGACATAGCCACATAATGTTTTTAAAAAATTTCAATTTACTCATTTAGAAACAGGTTTTTATAAACAAATATTATAAGTAAAATAAGGAACGCTGAAATATTTGCGGCAGTGTAAATTTATTACATATAATCTTTAACAAAATTATAGCAATTGTTTAACAAAATTATAGCAATTGTTTAACAAAATCAAATACTGTATATAGACATATCGTAAATTGTGTAACAATCAATAAGAATTATTTACTCTACTTATTTAGCGTTTATTAAATACAGAAATAGCGCGGCAATCAATTAAACAAATCATGATGAGTATTCCTATCAATATTTATAACGTATTGCCTATTATTTTTTAAAAAAGGAATGATAATATTTTTAATTTTATTCATAAAATCCATTCCTAAATTATTCCACAAACCTTTAAAATTATTCATTTAATTTTTTTAAAATTTTCCCTTCATTCTAATTTAATTTAAACTGTGATTTTGTTTTTGTACTTTTAGATATTTCAGTCCATTTCTTTCTAAATCTAATCTTTGTTTCTTATTGCAATAATTCATTGCATTCTGCTTTCCTTATAATTTTTAGTCGACATGAACAACGGAGTAGAAAACAATAATGAAAAATTATTTTCAAATTTAATCAAGGTGAAGACTTTTTTAAGGCCTTCTGTTATTCATTCAATTTACTTCAGAGCTCAAGTATCTACTTGTATCACATTATGTCACCATCTGTTTATTAAATAGATCTCAGCTCATATTTGTTTCAGTTTATTACCAGATAAAAAATATGGGAAATTTGTTTAAAAGTATTTAAACAGAATATAAATGTTATTTTCATTCCATCTATAGCTTCCACTACTAGTACACAGCTATATACACATTCATTTCAGCAACAATTTGCACTGGGTTACGATCCAAGTTGACAAAAATGAACATCTAGTAAAACGACCCTCGTCAATTATACATTTCAACTTAATTATTATTATAAATAGCAAGTGTAAAATATTATTGAATGTTATTGTGCGTAGATGCATAACTACCCTGGGTTTTTGTGTAAGTACTTTTACTTAACCTTGAAGGCCTTTAGTCACTGAACTAAAAGTGTTTACTTGATTAAACACACCTGCTTTGGTCAAAATACATAATAAAATTAATTACAATAAAAATATTGAAAAGAACCCCAATACCACAAAAATAATCAAAAATAACAAATAAGACAAGTTACTTAAGATTAAACCCTTATGTACATTTCGATGACCATGTCATCATCATCAGAGGGTCTAGTTACAAAACACAATCTAGCACACAAGAAGTTACAAACTAGAATGATGACTTCTTCTAGTTTGTAACTTCTTGTGTGCTAGATTGTGTTTTGTAACTAGACCCTCTGATGATGATGACATGGTCATCGAAATGTACATAAGGGTTTAATCTTAAGTAACTTGTCTTATTTGTTATTTTTGATTATTTTTGTGGTATTGGGGTTCTTTTCAATATTTTTATTGTAATATATTGTACCACTGTGCTCTTGATATTGTGTAATAAAATTAATGTTTATATTTCTGTAAAAGAACCTATACCTGTATGTCCTATGACGGACTGTATTTTCTAGTAGTTTTGCATGAACTGATTATTTTCTTCTGCAGGCACTTAATTACCCACATTTCATTACTTTTATTTAAAAAAATTACAAAATTAATAAATATTAATATATAACATACTATTCTATATATGTAGGTATGATAGACTATTTATTTAAATTGAACGGTGTTATAGGTTTTTGATAAATTATCAAAAGAAAATCTTAATGGCAGGTGAAAAGTACAATTGTGTATAAAAGCGTAAAGATAAAAAAATGTATCCACAAATCCAAAATAAAATTATAGCGAAAATACTATTTATGTATAAAGAAATATATATATATATATATATATATATATATATATATATATATATATATATATATAACAGAAGACTAGCAAGCAATGAATTTAATATCTGTCCCTTTTCAAAAGTTGATACATTAAACAAATTTTAAAGTGTATTTGTGGCACGAAACATGGAAAATTTAATATGGCCTTGTAATTTGGAAAACATAGTACGTGCATTGAAAAGCGAATGATCAATACATTATATTTAAACATATAATCCATACTTCTGAAATATATTGATTTTCTACTAAAATGATTAGGGAAAATTTATTACAAAGTGATCGGTTAACTTTTAAAAACGTATTTACCCCTAGGAATAATAGAAAATTTAAAACATTTGCTAGAATCATAATAACAACACAAAACACTAAGCTTACAAACCATTAAGAGCCGCTAAAAACAACCTTTACCTACATTGTGTACAGTTCGGTTATTACCCTCTAACGATGTGTTAGTAAAGCCTACATAAAGCTTTATAATTTTTTCCGTCTAAAGGTTTTTTATTGTTCAATCGAGTTAAGACTTTACACTATCAAATAATAATGTTGAAAAAAAATATGATCTGTGTTTGTTACGAGCATAGAATAATATTTGGAGCAGGTATATTATACATATTCACTGAAAGCTCTTTTTGTTCATTATCATTATATTTGGAAAAAACTATAAACGTATTACGTCATTTATATGACATTACACATAATACACAGTACTGTTCAGTGATTCCATTTGTATTTTTCATATCCTACCATAACTGTTTCATACACGGAGTACCAAATTATGAAACGAATAAATAGTACGCCTACTTCAGCCTCATAATTCTGCACACACGAGGGAAAAAATTCCCAATTTTCTTCAATATTCCAGGGAGGGAGTTTTTATGGATCCACTTTTATCTTACCTGTGACTCAATTTCGTTCTTCCATATGCGGCAATAACCCTTTGTGCCATTCTCTTTGAAAAACTCAAAAGAAGGTATTGTAAAATTAACACCAGTTTTTTGAACAAAAAATAAATTGTCATAAACATAACAACAAAGAATCAAAAGTTCAACTGATAAACAATGGATATGCTTTAAATAATATAAATTTAAAACAAACATATTATGTCTTAATTTTTTTTTAGTTATATAATGATAGTGTAAATAAAATTTAATTAGAACAAAATTCATTAAGTAGAATTTAGGGAAGGATTGAGAATAACATATCTTAAGCATAACAATAAAATATCAAACCTACAAATGTTTAAAATGTAGATGCTGGATGTATTAACAATTTGAAATCAACCTATTATTAAGGAACCTTAAAAGGAACTAAATTCCTTAAGAAGAATTTAGGAAAGGATTTTAAAATTAATATGTCATAAGTATAAACAATAGTGTAAAAAGTACAGGTGAAATAGGATTGTTATATAAGGAAACAATATATTACCATAAAAAAAGAAAGGAGGCATACTACAATCCATAACTCAACTGTAGTTTAATGTAAATAAATATTGGTCAGTTATATGTAGCCTAGGCGTTTTAGTTAACGCTGTAAGCACGAAATTCAGAAAAGCAGATTTAGTTGACAGCAGATAAGCATGGAGTAGCATTCTATACGCATACTAAAGTGCCCACATTATATATTTAGGACTTTTAACATCTCTTATCTAGGATACAATTTATAATCCTACTCATAATGAGATTAAATGATTCTATATACATCCATGTACTTTTACCCCTAACATGTAATACAATTAGTTGCAAATTCGTAAAACTTTACAATTACTAATAATTACGAGCATAAATTTATAAATGTATAAAACAACTGTGACGAAATGAACATGTATAAATGAAACCTCAATACCACAAATTACTTTTTTCTTTTATTTAAAACCTTATGCACATTTCGATTCCATAGCAATCATCCTCAGAGGTAATTTACAATAAAAATACTGTTTACAAACGGGGTATTTTTATTATAAATTACCTCTGAGGATGATTGCTATGCAATCGAAATGTATAAAAGGTTTTAAATAAAAGAAAAAAGTTATTTGTGATATTGACGTTTCATTTATTTATGTTAGCATAAATTTATGTTTAAAACAAATTTTATTTTAAACAGAAGATAATGTTGAGAAACGATAAATTTAGTGAAACATCGAAAAGTAAAAGATTAAATTATAAATATATTAAATTGTAATATATATTGTATATTGTATTATTATATTACATTATTTTATGAAAACATGTTCAGTAATTATTGTATTTTCGTTCAATAGAAAGAACCTATTATACAATTTTAATTGTAAGAAAGAAAACATGTGGGTCATATTTTAATGTTATATTTCATTTACTATCAAACTACTTTCATATCAAATAGAGATTTTGTGATTACGTTTAACCTTAATTTAACGTTAATTACAATAATGATGGTAAATAAAAGAGTAAAATGTTTTCAATGAAATTATTTGTATTATGTTTTACATTACTATAAATAAATATAATGCTACATACGCACATATAATATACATTACATGTCATACTAAATTATTTTATGAAAACATTATATGGTATTAGGCTACCATCGTTTCGTTCAGTATAAAAACCTTTAGACAATTTTAATTTTAAGAAATAAACTTTTTCATCAAATGTTATTCAAATTGATTTGCTATCAAACTATATTGTATTTTCATATAAAATAGACATTTTGTAATGTAATGTTATCATAAATTTAACATTATTTACAATAACGAACTTTTATCCAAATAAATAAACTCGCGCATAAACTTGATACGAGATTGTACGTAACTAGAACCTATATCAAAACAATTGTGAGACGGTTTAATTTAGCTGTATTATTACTAGGTTATAGCGTTGCTAAGCAACGTATGCATAAGGCAGCCTACCCTATGATGCAGAACAACAGCTTTATAATCGGTTTAACTTCATCTCAACCTCGGCTTTGCATATTAAGCGAGCTCTGTTATATTTGCTTTAGTTTACCTTACTGGATAACCTGTAAGGTCATATGTTTATAGTGCACTATGCACGTTTGTGCCCCCCCCCCCTGCTTTGTTTACCGACGGTGTATTATTTTACTATTTTAAGAATAATGATAATTTTTTCAAAACGTTTTTTGCCTACATACAATATTATAAAACAGACAGTACCAAGTGTGTTATTGTGAAAGTTTGTAAGAAGAAAGAAAGATGGGTAAGAGTAGAAGGTTTATGACTTGGGGTACCTAACCCGTCGGCTATTACCTCTAAGTCAACGAACACAAAGATAGATGCATAATTGGGAAAATATCTACAGTCAAGCATTTGAATCCACGTCCTCACGAGTCTAACCTCAAACTCGGGATTCCCGACCGGGTGACAGGCGTCAGGCTAGAAACGGAGGACTTGTTACTATGATACCAGTGTGTGCAAGAGTCTCGAACTGTTGCACCTGGCCTGCGATCAGCCTGCCCCTGAGTCGAAACTCACTACAACCAAACACTATGGTTTCGGCCGCTTTTTCAGAACTATTCGAAACCAATAGAGCCTTCCGTACGGCCAGGTTTCAGTACCTTATTAGTTCAGCTCAGAATTTCAATCGCACCTTGATCCACTCTCGGTTGGCCTTATTTAAGGGTCGGTCCTTCACACTAGGGACTAGACCTGGGTGGTCACAAACCCACCCCGACCTTGAGAGTTATTATTACATCAGACGCTCATAAAAGTGTCTTAATAAGATTGAATGTTCTTCATGTATTTTAATTTATTGGTCTTAATAGAACGCTTATCAGTTATGTTCGAGTCAACTGCAGTCTAAACTTGTTAAATCTTACCTCAGTTACAGGAGTCCCTAGATAACTGTAATTATTTTGACCTGTAATTTGCGAAACTTTTTCTCAATACAAAAGACAAGAATATGATCTCACCTAACTTTTTAAACCATATACTAACCCACCATAACTGGGTTTGGCTGAGAAAATCTATGTAAGTCAAAGTTCTATTCGATTAAACCAGAAAGTAATAACCACAAGTTAAAAGCAAGAGCGTGTCAATCAGCTGAAGTGTGAAACAGTGGCTGTTGTAGTCTATGTACGATTCATAATAATTTAGCTTGAATTTGTTTCTGTATTCTAGACCTGTAGTACTTGAGTTTTTTTTATATTAAATAAAACTTATTATAAAAGACTTTTTTAAAAACTGTAATTAAAATATTTTGACGGTATTTTATTACTATATATTTTTAATGAATTATTAAAATATAGTACACAAGACTTTTCAAACAACTATAATCAACATATGTTTACGGTATTTTATTACTATATATTTTCAATGAATTATTAAAATATATTGCACAAGACTTTTTAGAAAACTATAATAAAAAATTATTCACGGTATTTTATTACTAATTATTTTAAATGGATTATTAAAATATAATATGCAATACTTTTTAAAAAACTGTAATTAAAATATGTTTACGGTATTTTAAAACTATATATTTTTAATGAATTATTAAAAATTATTATGCAATTTGTTTTAAAAACTGTAATTAAAATATGTTTACGGCATTTAATTACTATATATTTTTAATAACTTGATAAAAGATATTATACAAGGCTTTTAAAAAAAAACTCAAATTAAAGTTGGGTTAATGTATTTTAAAATTATACATATTTTAATGCATTTTCTATTAACAATTTACGTTTAATGTGCATATATACTTTTAATAAATTCATTGACGTTAATAAGTGATCAAAAACTGTGATTAGTACATAATTTATTTAATGCCTATACTTTAAATAACTTTCACTTAAACTAATATCTAGAGTCTAGTGCCAACTTTGGATGTAGCACAAGTTCAGTGGCCCTTTATACATCGAAGTCGACGAATTTCACCCTCGGTAACTCGTTTAGTCAAAATATTTGCTAATACAATTTCTTCGCCAGTACCTTCAGGTTCGAGTTGGCACTGTATTGACCTTGGGTAATTGTATACCCTCACCCTGGCACAAGTCTGCTAGCGCTAAACTAACGAGGTTAACCTACAATGAAGAGTAATTCGTCGAGCAGGAGATAAGGGTTAATTTAACTAAATTAAGACATACTGCTCCATGTGGCTTCAACACAGCCAAGTAGACTGGTGCATATTTATAAGGCGTTGTCTGTAGTATAAATTTTGAATCAGATTCTACTTCTTGTTTCAACCAAATAAAAAATGAAATACTGTAGTACCATTATTACTTTCTCTTTTTGCCTGTTTTATTACTTTGTTACAAAAGCACTGATTATTACTTTCTCTTTTTGCCTGTTTTATTACTTTGTTACAAAAGCACTGATTATTACTTTCTCTTTTTGCCTGTTTTATTACTTTGTTACAAAAGCACTGATTATTACTTTCTCTTTTTACCTGTTTTATTACTTTGTTACAGAAGCACTGATTATTACTTTCTCTTTTTGCCTGTTTTATTACTTTGTTACAAAAGCACTGATTATTACTTTCATTATTTTGTTTACTTTAGTCATCTTCTTTATTTACGACTTTTATTGTTTTCGTTACTTTTACCAGTTAAACAAAAGTAAAAGTAAATTCAAAATAAGGTTTCATAAAACGTGTTAGAAATACTTATAAACTGAAACATAAACAAATCGATACATGTAGTTTCTTACATATTTTTTATGTTTAAAAATAATTTAAAAAATTGAAAATGAAAACTCTATAGAAACGAGTTTGGAATTTGATGTTAGATTTTTTTACTTTACATTAAATACAAAAGCAATGAAGAGCACAGTAGCGTAATTATAAGTAATTATAACGCTATTGAATACAAACTTTTATTTTAATTTTTTTTATCCTTCTGATAACCCCAATTATGATAGCGAATTGCATATAAAGGTTGTGTGACTATTTGTAGCGAGCGTTTATAATTGCTTAGTAATTTATGTTAAACGATTTATGTCTTTTTTTACATCTAAAACATAATAATAATAATAATAATAACAAAACATTATACCAATGGCAACTTAGTTTTGGAACCATTTTAGCTGTGATCCAAATAAATAATCATTCTTCATTCGTTGAAACAATGGTCTTTTTGTTAAAAGCAATTTCATACAAGTGACATACTTGTAAATGACAGTTTTTCATACCAAGCGACAAGGTGTGGCAGAGACAGGGTATAGTTGCGTTACATGGGTCATACGGTATTCAAGGCAGGTAATGTGACCGAAACTTCGGTTCGAACACAGAAAATCTATGGCGCTCTGGGAATCTCACCCAGAACCTTAGTTCCGTGCTCAACATTTTACTCTCTTGATCACGCAGTCATCAAAAATGTATAAAAATTCAAATTTACTACACACAATACAGTTAAAGATATCGATTGATGATTATTTATAGTGCGGACCACCTAACCG